>BGPR01010403.1:23958-34695 GCA_013235015.1 Araneus ventricosus | reverse complement strand
AATCTTAAAATATTGTTGCAAAAGGTCTCTCTGTGGTGTATGGTGTAAACAGTCCAACACGCAGGATAATGGAGAATGAAGGTTTATTTATAAAATATGCAGGAAAACACGTAGCACAGGTACAGGAAACAATAGTCCTTGCACAGATTACCAATGTAAATAGACAACAATTCACAGGTAATGACAGTTCAGCACATTGATATCTAACAGCACAAACAGTCAGCAAATAACTAGTAACGACAATAACAGCTCAGCTCACCAGCTGATTACCTCACACAGCGGATAGAACTCCGAAGACGTTCACGCTTCAGAGTGAAGTAACCAGTCGATCAAAAAGACGCTACCGTGATCCCAACGCGGTCTTATATACTCTCCCCGATAGGCCGTGACGTCACATAGAATTTTCAGGAAAAACCTAGATCTCGGCCCCTAATAGAAATATCGAGAAAAGGGTTGCATTTTCGGGAATAATCTATTTGTCGCCAAGGTCGCCAAATTTGTCGCCATGTCGCCAAAATGGTCGCCAAGTTTGTCGCCAAGGTCATGCGTGCCACGAGAGTCGCTGAGGTCACTCCATGCTTCACCTTGTAAAACTCTCTTCCCAACCATAAGACCTGCATTGCTGGGAAGCGACTTTCCATGACTGTAACAATATATTATTTTTCACATATTATTTTCAAATACTTTTAAAATATTGTACATGTGTACTAATAATCACTGTAAAAATATCACATATTTCTTAAAAGGGTTTACTTCCTTAAAATTTCAAAAGCTCTAGCAATTAGGTCTTGCTGTAACTTTTGCCAATTAGAAGTTTTCGAAATGTAATACATTTAGCACGTATATTCATGTGAGTGTAATCATCGAATGTTTTTAATTTACTGATTAGTGATATATTTATACATTAACTAATCTAACAACTTGCACCTAACTAGTTCTGACTATTTAAGCTAAAAATAATTTAATTAATCTCCACACTCTTTAAACTAAGAGTTTAGATGTCTCCATAAATATTTGCTTGTTCTTTTAATTAAAATAACTCCCGTTTAAACGCCACATAAATGTTTATTCAGGTTAAAATGGCAACAAAATTATGGCAAATGTGTGGCTGACTTTGTACTTGCCTGTTAACTGCTTTTAATTCTAAATTTTATTTAGTCATTTTAAAATACGGCTTCTATTTAAATAATTGTAAATTATCTTCTGTAAGTTAAAACCGTTAATTTCATACTTTAATGCGCTTTAATACCCTTAAGAGAGTTGTTTCAAACGTACTGAAGATTAAAATCTCGTAATTGAGGGAGAAATTAGAATACATTTGGCGACCATCTTGGTCATATTTTTTAACTCATGACACGCGAGTGAATTGGATGTGCATGAGTGGGCTCGAGGGGTCTTACATATCCCAATTTATTATGTTCTGAAGCACAAGTTACAACATAAAATAATGCTACTGGATTTAATTTATTACTAGTTAATACCTTAAAAAACAATTTAAATTTACTTAAGAGAAATTTCACTTCAAAATCAAAGAAAAGTGTACAGTTCTTAGTGTCACCCACATGCGTAAATCAGCCCACTAAAAACTCTCATTTCCAACACAGTTATATTTCTAGCATCTCTCTACAATGTTTTTATACAGTGTGCCCGCTAAAGTCCGTTGTCACCCCAATAATTTCTAAACGGAAAGAGCTATAGTCATAAAAGGGGGGTCTAGGTATAGTAAAGTTGCCATGCGCTACGCAAGAAAACCACTTACAGAGCCACCTAGTGGCAAAATTCGGAGCTAGCGTTCTTATCTCAAAAATGGTACGAAATACTGGAAAAAAGTTAATTACAAAGTTGTTCAGCATTATCGATTTAGTAAGAGAAGACACCTTTCGTACAGTGATATTAAAAACAGAAGGCGTTAAATGCATATTTGTTTGGTTCGCAACTGCCAAAATTGTAACGTGACATAACGCGGAAGAAAAGAGAAAAGAAAGGACGTAATATCCGATTTTATAGAGGATTTGGCGTTGATTGACCTCCGGAATGTATGGCTCCAACACGACGGCGCCCCTCCGCACACGGTATCAAGTGTTCAACAGTACATTAGGGACACATTCCAGCAACAAGTCATCGGGTATGGTGGTTGCGTAGAATGGCCTCCAAGTTCACCTGACCTGAACCCATTGGACTTTTTTATGTGGGGATACATCAAACAGCAAATGTATGCAACCCCTCCACCAACATTGCAGGAACTTCGAAACCGTATTACGGATGCTTGTGCCAGCGTGTCACCTGCCATGTTGTACGATGTGCAGCGGGAAGTGCAGTCCCGTGTCCAGATGTGTATTGTTGCTGAAGGACACCATTTTGAGCATGACAGATAGATGAGCCTCATTTCCGGCAAGTGCAGTTTTGTTCAATACGATCAAACAAATGTGAGCTTTGTGCTTTTCATTTGTATCGTTTTTGTGCGCAAGATGTTTTTTATAATAAATCGATGATGTTGAACAACTTTGTAATTGACTTTTTTCCCAAATTTCGTACCGTTTTTGAGATAAGAACGCTAACTCCGAATTTTGCCAAAATTATAAAATCTGAAAAGGCAATTTTGCATTGTTCATAAATTCTAACTACATAAAAATGTTGTAGATCCTTTCCCATTTATAGTGCACTATATTTCAAAATTTAAACCTTAACTTAGTATAAAAACTTTTTTATAAAATATTTCAATTAATATCGAATATGGTATAACTTTCAGAATGTCAGCTAAACTATTATTCATGTTCCATCCTTTGGAAGAATGGGAGAAACATATTGAGAATGTCTAGCATTTGAACTTGTTTTACTTTTAAGAAAATCTTTCAATAGAAACCAATTTTTTCTTTTTATCCTTTGAAAATTAATTTTTAGATTAACCTTCTATAAAAAAAGAGGAAGATGAAAAATGGAGGTAAATTGAATCACAAAAAGAATTCAAATGTTCTTTCAAAATAAAGATAGCTTTGATTAATGTTAAAGGAGTATTCAGATATATTAGTTTCTTTAAAATTAATGACTGTGTCTATGAAAATGCACGATGTTTTAATAAAAAAACAGAAAAATTTTTTCAACTCCGAAATCATAAGTTTTTTCAAGTTTCAGAAACTTCAATAATTCAAACTAATGAGAAAATAACATCGTTTCACGCATATAAATGTTTTCCAAAGAGAATTGAGAAGTAAAATTAATTGAGGGGTATTAAACTTTTAATTCTTTCGAAAAAGAGCACAAAAGAAAAGTATTCTTAGTGACTAAAAGCTGATATTTGAAAGAAAATAATTATTTTCTTTAACGTAGCGAAGCACAAAATAGAAAAAAATACTTTTTAATTAAAAAAAAACTTTTGCCTTTGGATCTCTTCTACTTCAAGAATTCTGATTAAATTTCTTTAACATTTTTTGTCACATGAAAACTAAAACCATCTTTCCATTTCTGTAGACCATTCATTTTTGTGAAATAATCGTATGTTTAATTAACGGCCTGTGATCTTTTAAAACAAAGGTCTTCACATTTTGATTATCCGAAATTAAAAGACAAGCGCACTATTACATTTTTGTTTTGTTTATTAGAAATAATGAAAACAACTTTTTCAGCAATCAGTACTAATGAATGTATTCATAAAATAAATACTGCCTGCACATTTTCCTAGACATTGTTGGTTGGGTTCTTTCGCGATACTTGTTTATGACAAAGAAATCTTTGATAATTATAAAAAATGATGTATTTCTGTCATGAATTTTTTTAGAAAACCGTTAGAAGTCTACTTCGGCTATCCATTTTTTCATCATAAAGCATAAAAACCTTGCATAAAGCATTTTTTTATAAAAAAAAAACACTATATAAATATATATAGTGTTTTCACAAACTGATTTCAAAATTAAAGTTTTTTAATAAGGGAGTTCAGACAACTGTACTTAAAATGTTTTATCTTGAAGGTTCTTATATTTGTCCCATCTAACTTTTTAGTCCATGGAGAAAAAATGTTCTTATTTAGTTTAAATGCAAGTTTTTTAGTAAATTTTACATTTTGTGGAGAATTTGGATTTGTCAGTTACTGATGTTTTACCTTCTCAACTTTTTTTTCCTGCGGTTACTTAATTGAATCAATAACATTGTTTGAAATGGATTTTTTTATTCTTTTTCCAAATCTGTTTTTTAAGTTCATTTGTTTTCCAAACCACCCATTATGATTTCATCAATTATATACGGCTGAAATGTTTGTCGCCCTTTAACTTATACCAAAATTTGTCCTTTATATTAGATGTTTTAAGTTAATGAATTAATCTTTATAATTACAATAATTTTTATTTATTTGTAAAAGCAAACCTAGGAGAAAAATATGTAGGCGGTTATCAGGTAGGCTTAGTGTTGTGTTCCATAGTAATAATACACAGTTCATCAATCTAAATGGTTATATTATCAGGATTAAGTTTGCATTAATATACTGAGCAATATTTACAGATAAAGATATGTACAGTTGAAGTAAATCGTCATTAAATAGGCTTAGGCATCGTCGTCTTTTGTCTTTGTCAGGGAAAAAACCCACGCTCGTCTTCCACCGCCTCGTCGTCTCTTACTATTCTCGGCAGCTTGATTCTCTGATGTCACTGGAGATGGCAGCGCCATCTACAGGTACTCGGCTGCGGCTGGTGACCCACAAATATATTACATTTGAATAAAATGTAATTTTGCATTATAATCTTTTTCAAGATATCATAAAGCTAAATTTTAAAAGTTAGCAATTTGAAGTGAAACGCCTCCAAAAGTCCACGAATAAGATGTGATACATAGCTTAAGCTGTCTGAAAATTTGGTATATATAGTTACAAAGTTGTTTGATAAAATTTCAAACATTCTAAGGCAGAGAAAAAATTAAAAAGGTGCTATTCTCGTGTCTCGCTCTGTTAAGTTTGAAAGGATGCTTAGAAACAAGTAAGCCACTTTCTTAAACAGTAATGCAGAATATAAGTTTTATTTTACATGGTAAATGTAAAGGACAGTTTTATTTAAGTTAAAGATGTTGCATTGTGCAGAAACTTGGTCTCTGAAGATGGTTGAAAAAGAAAGGGGAATAAAGAAATAATAAAAATTTCTCTAAAATCCTAGTTGCATTGAGCAGAAACTTGGTCTCTGAAGATGGTTGAAAAAGAAAGGGGAATAAAGAAATAATAAAAATTTCTCTAAAATCCTAGTTGAGCTTAGTAAATTAAGAATAACACAATAACATAATTAAAACAAATCACAACTAACAGTAAGAAATTACTTGTAGTTATGAAGAGTATTAATTAATAATCTATTTTGGCCAAAATCGCGCAATTAAAACTTTATGCAAGTTAATTATATCCCAAAAAACAGATTTGATCCAAAATTTGTCATAAACCTACAAATATAGTCTAAAAATCAAAAATTGAAATTCATTATTCATTGACTGAAATTCATTATTCTAGCTTTGTACTCTAACTTATAGCGTGTATGAGTTATCACGTTATTATATATATAAAAGGACAGACCGAGAAATAATCAATCCTTCGTTGGATTTGGTGCAAAATTTGATACACATATAGAATTCTGGTGATAAAACTATATGCAAAATTTCAAAATTCTAATTTATTGCGTTTCTAAGTTATCGTATTCACATGCACAGAAACGGACAATCAAACACACAGATTTTTCTTTATGGGAATTTTTCCAAAATTTGATAGAAATCTACAAGTTTGGTGTTGAGATCACATACAAAGCTTCGTCAGTCTTCTTGTTCTGTTTAAGAATTATCGTGTCCACAGACAGATAAACATAACTCCAAACATAGATTTTTCGGAAACGGAAAAGTATAAAACAGGAAGATTCATCAAAATATCGAGGTCAAGTACTTTGTTGATTACAATACTTCCTCTTTGTATACTTCATATAGGAGAAGTTTAAAATGCTGTTATGTATCTGTATCACCCATGACAAAAAAACTGGCACTCAAAGTTACAAGTGATCACTATCTATAAGTAGTTATAGTAGCAGAATACGTAAAGTTGTAAATTACGGAAGAAAATATCTCTGATAGAATATTTTCTTTCTTTAATTAATCCATCTCTAATTTCGAGAATTTGTTCAATAATTGTTAAAGGGTTATGATTAGTACAATTTCTTATTGCAGAGTTTATTTGTAAATGTAAGTGAACTGTAAATCGGAAGGAATGGCTTGAAACAAATTTTGAGTTCGTAGAAAATAATGAAGAAGGCTCCTACAGTTTTAGAAGTCAAATAAAAAATTCCTGAAGCATATCTTTCGATCTTTTTAATCCTTTTGAATAATATAAATGATATGTATTTAAATCACAATACGAAAACAGAACTAAGTTTCCGTTTCCTTAAACATTAACTCAAATTGAATTGAAACATTAGTATAAAAATTTTCCTGTAGAATCAGAGAGAAAAAAGATCACGCGCTTAAAAAAGAATATGAATGATTATATTTCTCTTGTTGAATATCAAAAGAATTTCTCTCGCGGCAACATTCATTCGCACAACCGAAGAATTCAAACATCATTAGAATAAAAATATTTAAAAGAATTAAACTACATCTCAATAAACAGTAAGAACTTTATTTAATAAAAACCCACAGAGAAGAAACACAGGTTTCTCTGTGTAAAAACCAAGCTAAAATAGTAAGTATTCACTTTTAGTGCTTAAATCAGACGATAGTTAAACTTTGCAAAACAAAACTTAAAAGATTATAGCAACCGAAATTGCAAGTAAATGGGTTAAAAAGAAATAATAAAACATTGAATATGAACAAAAAATAATAATTTCAGAATTACAAACATGAAGAATTATGAACGAGTTCTGCGTTGTTTGTTTACATTTAAGTGCCTGTACTACTTAATTCCGGTGTAATGATAAGTCAATGGAATCTTCAAAGCGGAAGTCCGAGATACAAGCACATAAAGTCAAGGTTTTAATGTAAGTAAACAAACCAGAAAACTCATCCATATCGTTTCGGCTGCCATCTAGTGAAAGAATTCGAAGTTTCTTAGTATTCGTTTTAAAAAACACGTTATTTCTTTTATTTATTAAATTTCATTCCATTATTTTTCATTCGTTCTTTCTTTTGAAATAACTATTTCGTTTTCAATTTTTAATGCTTATGGAGTAAGAGCAAAAATCTCATTCTTTTGCTGTCTAATTTTCCACATATTTTTAATCTAAAAGAGAAAAAGAATATGTTTTAAAATACTCGTTTTCAACGCTTCCAGCTCTCGTTCACAAAGACATAAAACTGATAAAAACAACCCTAAAAATCTGTGCTACTTCCGGCATTTTATTTTTATTTGGCATTCCTATTTCATGAGTTCCAATACTTTTGAAAACTTCTAAAGTTACAATTTTAAACCCTGAAAAATACATAGTTTATGTCTTCAATAAATTGACATTTATAACATAATTCCAAAGGCAACGACCTACCTCATAAGTTCATAAAACTTTATGCCCCACATTACATAGCCTTAATAAAATCCGAAATTCCCTTACTTCAAAAGTACTAGAATAAAATTCCAAAGAATTGAATAAATGATATAAAAATCTACAACAGCAGGCCCAGATGTGTTTATTTGACATGCTAATAGATTTGAATATTATAGTGTTTGAGCTATTTCGATCAAAATTCGAAGTTCGAATTTTGTTTTTCTGTTTGTTATCGAACGTTATATTACTCCTCGGAGCGCAAACGATACAGAAGAGTGTGTAGGTAAAAGGAAAGGGAGAGTTAGAGGGGGGTTACAAATATTTCTCCTCGAAGGACAGATAAATCGATTCCTAGGTTTTCTATTGCCGCTTAACTCAGTTTTGTGAAGTTCTAACAGAATCCGTTTATGCACCAAGCTTCACTTTTCAAAAATTCAATAATCTCCAACGCTGCGTTTCAGAAATGCTATCGAGAAAATGTTTCTGTTTCCGATATTATCTGGAGGTTTCTCTCTCCCCCTTTTATATATCGTTTATTTTTTCCTTCCAGTTTAAATTTCTTGCTTAAAGTTTTAATGTCCGATGCAGCTGCTGAACTATCTCCTATTCTGGTTCGCGACACCTGCACGAGGGAGATTTTCAACTGAAGAATGCAAATATTAAACCATTTATCAGGGTAAACTTCGCTCTGTTGGTATAGGGGAAACGGTTTTCCTTGTGCTCAGAGAATAGAATCGCTATGAATTAAATTGAGGGATTCAGCAGTGGGTAAATAATGGTAGATAGGAAATAGAGAAGATAGTTTTTCTCGCAGTGTTGCGGTTAAAGAATTCTGTTCCTCTATCTTGTAGCTGGAGATATATTCCGTGTTTCGCTATTTATTTGCCATAAAAGAAACAGTGAACTAAAATGGATAGATATATAATAAATCGAGTACGATAAAGAAGATCGCACCTTCAAGCACAAAAATCGTGTGTTAATATAAAGTAATCTCCCAACTGCAACAATGGAGTTTTATAAATGCAATTTTCGGATATTGGAAGCGTGTTTTTTGGAAAATTTTTATAGTCGGTTGTGACGTTGATAGAATAAAATGCTGTTATCCTCAGCAATAGTGCTTTGAGATGTTTCTTTTTGGGATGAATTTAATAAGCCTAACCTTTCTGTTGCAGCACCATTGGACAGAAAAATACAGAAGTATGAAATAGTCAGAATGAGTTTTTCATTTCGAACACAATATGACACGTTTTGCGTTTGAACCCATCGTGTTGCGAAGAGAATCGAATACGCATGGACCTCTTTCCTTTTACAGACTGGGTACAAAATTTGACTCAGATCGACAATTTTGGTGTTGAAAAACCGTATCAAATTTCATCTACGAACCTAGTAGTATTTAGAGTTATTTTATCCAATTACACAGATAGGCAGACAGACAGTATGCCCTCTGACTATCCAAAATTAGGTGCAGATCTAGAGTTAGGGGATGTAAAACTGTACGCCAAATTCCATCCATCTGGCTTGTACCATTTTTGACCTATAGTGTTCACATGCGCACAGACGTGATCCGTCGAAATAGCCCAAGCCATAACAGCCCAGACAAAATAGCCCCGAAAAAATAATGTTTTTTAATGTCATTCAGTATTTGAATTTGGGTTATTTTTTCTTGTGCTGTTTTTTCGGAGCTCTCATGACTTGGGCTATTTTGGCGATGTACCGCAAACAGACGGAATGACACAGATTTCTCGCCTACAAATTTCGTCGAAAATGTGATACAAATCTACAGTTTTGGTGTGAAGACCGCATTTTAAATTTCAACCGTCCAACTTATTGCGTTTCAGATTTATAATGTTCATAGACAGGCATAATACCAAAATTGGTTTATTTTAGCCCACGGAAGTCTAAAACGAGGAAGTCCATCAAACTCTCGAGATTGAATTTTTTAACGATTTCAATACTTTCTCTTCTTATACGAGAAAGAATATCTAGACGTTAACGTTACTGAATATTTTATTGCTATTAATTGTCAGATCATTTTGCCAGGCACTACATTCAATCGAAATAATTCTTTATTCTCTCATTGTAGTTTATTTTTATTTTATTCCACAGTGACAAAGCAAAGGCAAAAACTTTACAATCTTATTCACATTTGTTTTATTCAAATAAACTGGAGTCAAAAAATAATTGAAAAAATAGGTAATATTTTTAATATAGATTTCAAATTTTTAATAATTATCAGATTTTTATTTTTATTTATTTATCTTTTTTCATTAGGCATTAAAAGACCAAAACATTTTAAAATACTCTTCCAGATACTTCCATTACCACAAGTAAATTTTATTAAATCAACTACAAATCAGCAGCCCACAAACAGTAGCATGCCTATCAATTAGTAAAGAAAGACAAACACTTTCGCTCAGCGGTCCCCGGTTATTAAGTTTACCCAACTTTCCGCACAAAATTCCAAGGGGGAGCGATTGAAATTTCGAATGAGGCTTCTGGGAAAAGAGGGAAAAAAAGTTTTGAAAGAATGCCTCATCCATCAAATCGCGCCTCAATTAAGCTATTTCGCTGTTTTCCGAAAGACGTTAGCTGACTGCAGGGCAATATTGATGAGACACAGGCGTCGGGCGACTAGTATCGATATTTTACCCTTGTCTAAGCATGAGGGTCATATAAATTACCCTTTCCATCATAAGTTGGTGTAATTTGCTTGGAAATGAAAAAATGCTGGATGCTTTGTGATGGACGATGTTGAAAGTAACTTTAAAGTTGTTCTTTGTGTTTAGTTAAAATCGGTGATCTGTGCTTTCAGGAGCAAAACTGTATTGATCAGTCAAATCAATGAGGAAGTATACCTGCTATGAGGGAGCGACAAGGATTGATTGCATTTTCAATAAATAAATAGTATTGCTTTTTTTATGGAGAGGGGAAGTTTTTTTTTATAATTGTAGTTTTAATAAAGTGTTGTTTTTCTTCAGAAGTAGATTATTCTTAACCCTTTCGGCCCTAATGGAAATATACGGCCCAGAGATGAGACTTCATTCCCTATTGGTAAATAAGTCCGATTTGTCCATGGGTTGTTATGTTTTCAGTGTTCTTAAGGAATTAGGGAATAAAATTATGATTAAAGATACTTGGAAACACTCTCAGATTGCAAATGGCGGATTTATGTTTTTGTGGTGTTCGTAATAAGATTATTGTTACTGAGCTGTAAAGTTGTTTCCTGACATGCTAATCTTATGGTAGGAAAGAT
>BGPR01010403.1:9885-23948 GCA_013235015.1 Araneus ventricosus | reverse complement strand
CACACAAAAACTTCAAATCGCCTGCTACCTTAATTTCTAAAAATGTTTTAAATAGTTGTTCATGTTTATCATCTTACGATAATCTTTGACGTCCAAAAAGTAAAAGAACTTGCGACATCCTTCAAAAATAGTCAGCAGTCTCATTATTCTTGCATAGTTTGACAACGACTAGGTGACGAAGTTTTAAGTATCCCGACGCGAAGCACGTTTCGGGTCTTGGCACCTAATTACGCCCGTCGTTACGAGTGCGGAAACAATAAACCCGCACACCTCAAGTGCTGCGAAAAATTCGAGCCACTTCATGAGCCGGAAACGGCACTTTAATAAGGCACTTTCTTAGGTTGGCTTTCTGTAGGAAATAAAGTAAACGTGTTATCTTCAGAAAACTATAAACGTGCGCAAGCTCTAGTTTTCCTTTAAGAGAGTTCCGTAATGAGATTTTGTAGTCTTTGCCCCTTTAATAAAGGGTTTAAGTGTCTCCTCTACTCATTGTAACCTATCGGTATGCGTACGTGGACGTCTAAGTGTTTTTATTGTCTTTTATTTCCAGATTATGAACAATAAAAAACAGTTACAATGACTACAAAAATTAACACAATGAAATCGGGTTTATAAAAATGAACTGTGAAGACATGCAGTAGAGGCTTGACAAATTCTTATCAGGAGTTGGTAGTTTCTTTCTTTGAAAGAAATACTTTTACTAAATTCAGATTTCATTAATAATTAAGGTCTTAAAAAATATACCTAAAGAATTTTCAAGTGCCATTTCTATTTGCTGAAATATATCATTATGTGTATCTGAACGATCAAAACGATCGATTTTGTATGACCGGACCATGAGCTGTAAAGAAATAATTAAACCATAAAAAAGTAAGCAAACAGTACAGATGCGATTATAAAGTCGATTTGGGTGGAAAGCTCAATTGTCTAATATATTCTATAGATATTTGGCTATTTTATTAAGGAGATTAAAATTTGTCTCTTTGAAGAAATATCTTTTAAAAATTTTGATTCGGTAAGAAAAAAAAATTAATAACTTGAATGGTTTACAAATAAAACAAAGTGTTTTTAAGCATCGTTTCTATAAGACGCCTATCATGCACATATTTATAAATCTTTTGAATATAAAAGTTTGACATATTGAACGAAGAAATTTAACTTTTCTTTCTTAGAAAGAACAAAATTTAAATTAAACTGTTATTTAATTAAAAATTTTCTATTCCTGAGAAAAATTATTAATGTTATCTATTAAAAAACAAACAAAAGGGTATTTAAGCTAACTTAAAAAATAAATAAAAATGAATTTTATTAAAAAAATTTTCATTTTAATTAAGCGAAATTTTATATAAGGGGTGGCGAAATTTTCACGGAATAATTTTTCTGTTTCATCCTAATGCCTTAGTTGAATCATCCCTTTGTTCTTAATAGGTTTCCATAAGGTGTCATTTTCAGAGTATAAAATAATTATTTAAGATTCTTTGAACTCTTAATAATGTTAAATAAAAATGTTGAAAAAAATTTCTGCGTTTTTATAGTTTTTTTTAGCTATATTAACGTCCCGTTTTGAAGCAATAAGAGGGCTTATTTTTTAACTGACCTTGTAATTTTTAATCGCTGTCAGATGACACCTGAGCTGGCATCCCCTCCCCAAACTTCCGAAAAAACACCAGCGGGAGGGCCTTTTGTCCCCTACGTATGATTTATAGAGGAACAGGCCCCATACACGGCGGATCTTCAGTGGAGCTGGGTTTCGATCCTGGAACCCTCCGGCCCCGACACAGGGCCTTGCCACTAGGCCACCGCGGCCTTGCGTTTATTTTCAGAAAGATGTATATATTCATTACACATATTATTATATACTAGAGGTCGCCCAGCGGTCGAAATTCGACCGTAATTCATTAAATTTTTAAGTTTGAACGTTATTCAGGTAATTTTGTCAGAGGAGGATTTTGTCTCTATAATCATTGCGTATAATTTTTTTTGAATTTTGTTCTATTACGTCAGCTGCGAGCGTGTACAAATACGTCATTACGCATTAATTTTCGAATTATTTGAAAAATACGAACGATAGGGAAAATGAGGTATAGCCTGGCTAAGTCATATTTAAAAAACAATAACGCGTTTTTGGACATTTCCTTGGGTTTTTTTATTGCTATACTGGCCAGGTTTCGCCAAGGCTACACAGTTAATTTGCCTATCTTTTTCAAATTATATAAAATTTAAATAAAAAAGTAATAAAAAGAATGAAAACGAAATAAAGAATACGTGCTTCGTAATTTTTATATATTTTTTATTGAAACGAAAAAACCGGGGGGTTAAGAAAATAAATGTTATCCGACTGTTGACCACAGACTAATATGTGTTTGACATTGACAGATTTAAATAATCTGCATTTTGTATTTCACTTCGAGGAGTTTTTTTCTATAAATAATCTAAATAAATTCCCTCTGGGAGCGGATTGATTTCACTGCGGTGTGGGGGGGGGTTAAATCAATTACAAATCATCCATTCCGCATTTACTCCGCTAATTTTTTACATTGTATGAACGTAAACAATGAATGTTTTATTTTATTTTATGTATTTGTAACACATATTATACATAAATTTTATCTTTCTGCACTCCTTTTCCATATGAATTTTAACTATTCCAAATCTCACACTCCTCCGTGCGCGCAATGTGCTTAAAAAGGGATACAAAGTTTTTTCTTCGCGTATTAAGATATAGATTTATTACACATATTATTATATATTTATCACACATATTATTATATATTTATTACACATTTTATATTCTCCACACTAATATTTAATAATGTATAAATAAATACCATTCTAAATCTTTATATAAAACATACTTAATATAACACGTTTTTAAAAGTCTAGCATGCGATAGCGTACAGTGTTTTTTTTATTTACTATTTGCTTACTATACAATTTTCTTTTAATTTGCGTTCATCTTTCTCAAAGAAAGCAATGAGGATTCTGATTCTACAAGAACTGTCACTCATTCTCACGTTTTCTAGAGTTTAACTTAATAAGATTAACGCCCCGTTTTGATGCTACGCGCGTGATATTTTGAGGTGAACTCTGCAACTTTAAACAGTGTTGAGATGACAAGGGTGACACAAGAGTCGATATCCTCGGTCAAATTCTCCTCGCGACATCAGCTGAAGGATGCTTGGCCTCAATGGATTTAACATTCACTTTGGCCATGAGCAATATGAATCTTTGGTTGAATCAGATCTCAACGCTGAAATACCGCCACCAAACTAACGCGACCTTTCGCTTCATTTATGAGTTGAAAATATTCATACTACATTCAGCGTAAAAGTCTTATCAACAATTGCACACACATGAAAACCTCATTCCAGTCCGTACGTAATGCTAGACTGTTCGCTAGGATTACGTACGGACCATCTAGAAGTTAAATACATCTAGATCCTAGATGGATTTAGCTTCCATCCCGTTTACCATCACTGCAAAAATTATATTTAATATAACAGATTTTTAAACATCTAGCATGAGATAGCGTGCAGGGTTATTTTTATTCAATGTTTGTTTACTAAGCAATTGTTTTTATTTGTGTTCGTCTTTCCCAAAGTTTCCAGACAGTTCTAGTTTTTATGCTAATTTATTTATTTGATATTTCTCGAAACTCATTTTAATGTTTCTACTTTAAGTTCTTTCGTGCAAGCGAGGCTCAATTCTTTGTGTGATCGTTTAGTGCAAGTGAAACTCAATTTTTTGCGTGATCGCTTAGTGCATGCGTCTCTTTTACCATTATAATGTGTATAGCTTGGATATCTGTAAATTGAGTGATGTGAAGGGGATAGAGGATGCCTCAAAAATACCCCACTTCATCACTGACTCAGATCAGTGAAGTTGCAAAATGATACTCCAGACAAGAGATTTATAAACAAACATTTATTTCACAGTGCAAAACTGAAATTGTCGGTTAGAACATTAAAAAACATTAAACCAAAATGAATCTGCAGAAAGACACATCTCGTATCAAAAAGTTACCATACACATAAGTATACTTCGGCGAGAAGAGGAACCCATTCAGTGAGGAGTCAAAAACGACCATAGGTACATCTGAACCTGAGTAGCTGATGATCAACAAGCCGCATGAAACTGCAGATGAAGGAAATCAGTCGAAAGGCTGAAACTCTGTTTAGGCAAGATGGCTAACATCATCTGTTGTATTACCACAGAGGCTCATACCTCACTAAGGTGGGTTGGCTTATGCTGCTTGCATTCTCTCTCTCTCGGTCTCGATCTGCCGGAAATGGAAAAGGCACTCCTATAAATACCTGGGCGAATAGTGTGCGCGAAGAGCTGCACCTTTTTAGCGTCTTGCATGGAAGAATAAAATTCTACATTCCGCCTCATGGCAAAATTCGAGATGAAAATGCAAAGGTTCGAGAGGCCGCCACAGATGCGACATGCATGACGAAAAAAACGTTCAAACATTCTACAGGGAAGACAGTTCGTCCAAGAGCTACCAAGTTTGGCACCTAGTTACTTCTTCTGTAGTAGGTACTCATTAAGAAAGTATTTTCAAAATTTAAATTAATTAATAATTATTCGATATTTTAACGTTTTTTCCTCAATAACTTCGCATCATAAATCCATACAAAAATCATTTTTACACCATTTCAAAGTTCAAAACATTAAAAATTTTTATTCGATACAATCAATCCAGACGAATGCCAGACAGACGAAACAAGCTCAAAATATTACGTGCTATGATGTCTCCAACCAGAGGCTCAAATCTCTTCCTTTTTCTTTCCTTTATGAAAGCCTTTTACAGTTTTAAAGAATATTTTTATTTTGATTTTTTTTTCACTTTTATGCGGCAATATAATAGAATTCTGGAGAAAGGAATAAAGCAGGATTTTTCTCCTTCATAAATGCGTTCATTTATTGCACACATAATAAAATTTGCGTATAATTTACATTTTTTGTTGGTGGTGGTAGTGATTAATGCAACTCTGCACTGCTGAAGACTTCACATTAAAATATAAGCACTGATACAAAGCTTTGTTAATGACTTGAAAATCAATGAATAAAAACCTACGCTTATGTCTTCTTGTGGAATTATAACTTGGTTTGGAGAAGTTATATGAAATTAAATGAAATACAGTCGACGCTCGTTAGAACGACCCTCTGCGTCCCACAGCAAAAAGTCTTTATAACGAGTGGTCGCTATAGTGAATATAATTAAAAACTGTGCACATACACGCTCAGCAGTTCCATATAAATAGGCTATTTTTAAAGAGATTCCAACTAAATATTCAACTTATTTTTTATCATTGGTATTAAAAATAAAATTTTATAAATTAAAAATATATTTCTAAAACAGATTTTAAAGTAAAAAAATAAAGGGTATCATATACTTACAAAGCATTTATTTTCTAAAGAAAAAATCAGAAATGGTTGTTTGTCTTTTCTGCATATGTGCTTTTTGCAAAACATGATTTTCCATTTCAGTTAAAGATGATAAATAATGTTCTGCCTTTCGAAAAACATTTTAAAGTCTCAATAGAACATGAAATATTTTTTTTTATTCTAGCCTATTCTAATTTCCGCGCTGTGGTGAGTAGCAATTCGCCCCCCCCCCGTCAAAGTTGAACTGTAACACTGAAGACTCCACATCTACGAAGCTTGGCAATACAATAATCAAGATCATTTCCCTTTAGAAACATGTTCTTTTTTGAAAAAGACCGGGAAGAGTGCTTGCTGAATTCGGACGTTGTATTGGATTAGGCGACACTGTACGGTCGTTATACCGGAAGTAAAATAACATAGTGCGTATGAAAACACAGTTGGGAATTTTATCACTGGTCGTTATAATGGAATGGTCTTTATAATCTGTGGTCGTTATAACGAGCGTCGACTGTACTTTTACATTATGAAGCAACTGACACTTAAAACTGGGGCACTCAACGGGAATATGCTTAACAGACATGGTACACTAGTACTTATCACAAAGGGGTGAAGCTTCTCTTATCAACAAGTGTGTAAGACAAGTAAGCCCATGCATATTTTAATGGTTAACGTAAGTGTTCTGCTCGGCCAAGATTCAATATGAAATTCAATGAATCTTCTTATGGCGCTGGTGGAGAATATTTTTCCAATGTCTTCTTATTAAAAATTCCCCAACATTTGTAAGCTCATAAAATTATTTTACATTAAAATATTTCATATTTAATGTAAAATAATTTTACATTAATAAATAATTTACATATATATTAATGTAAATAGAATTTCACAATTTAATTAGAATGTCACAAATATTTGTTTTAATCTGAATTTCGATTTATACAGCACAAATTAATTATTTTCTTAGCTTTAGCGTGACAACGAAATTTCATGAGCAAAAATAGGATAATGACCTGCAAAAAAGTTTAAAGACTTCTGGAATGGAGTAAATTACCTGTCAGAAAATAGAAATATTCTCATAAAACTTATCAAAGACAGGTGTAAAATATAAAAATGTTTGACTCATATTCTATTATGTATTTAAAAAAAATAGTATAAACTATATCTATTTCTGTTGAATAAACAATTAAACGCCAAGCATAAAAATTTCTTGAAATATGTATTTTTCTAACGGTAAAAATATTTCGAATCATGAATTTTCGAAAGGCAACTTGTTTTTGTATTTTAAACGCATATACAAAATTAACTTCAAAACAATGCGAAAAATTCCACGTTAAATATTCTGTAGTAAATCTTGCCAATATTGGTGAATTCTATGCTGTATGAAATGAATAAATTTATTTTATTTATTTTCTCAACCATTTAATTAAAAGATATATAACATATTTCAAAAAGGAAATTTACTTCAAAGGTTTTCGATCTCTATGTAGTATTTTTAAACAAAAAATCCTTCTACTTTAAAAATTCTATTCCTAAATTGCTTGTCCTTTTAAAGAACCTTATTTTCTAAATAATATTAGAGTTTGTTCCTATATTTTCAACATTTTTCCATTCTACTTAAATTGCCATCGATTTCGGTTTGTTTACATATAACTTAGCTAAACATAAAAGAATAAGCGACAACCAAACCAAAGAATAAAATGGAAGCAATTCATACTTATTACAAGCATACTTTTGGTGAAAGATCTTTCTTTATCCTCAAATAAAGATAAGTATACTGTGCTGATTGAATTCTGTTGAAACGCAGACTTTTCCTGAAGTTGAATTTCCTCAGACAAATATTTTATCTTGAAACTAATGCACTGGATTATTCTTAGCTTTTAAACAGACTGACGCAAGTAATTTATTTCCAAAATAAATATCTTCCGGTTTTTCTCTGAAATGGGATCAATTTTGAAAAGCACACAAAATATCTCGATGGAGCTAAGCTTCAAACTTTTGTTTATTTTCTCATCAGTTCCCGAATAGACTGTCTGACGATAACATCTCTACATATTTTTAAAAGACTAAACTATATATAATTTAAATTTTCTAGTGATAGTGTTTTGTTCTAGTGTTGAACAAACCTCAAACGCCATTAAAATTATCTTTAAATACAATACACTTCGTTTTATGCTTTATACCTTTCTTGGACGTCGATATTTGACAACCGTATTTTGATAGATTCCATATTTTGATTTCCTCTGAAAGACAACAGATTCTGAGATACAATGAACAAACAAAGTGTAACCTAAATTCTAAAACTTCTGATTTTTCTTCTTCCTACATTAATATGTTTTCTTGAGAAGTTCCTTTTTTCGAGTTTCTGCAACGTATTAACTGTAGTTAAATAAATGTGTTGAAACATATTAATTTTTGCGGATAAGAATTATTTATAGTAATTTGCATGCGGATAAGAATTATTTATAATAATTTGCATGCGGATAAGAATTATTTATGATATTTGGAATAATTTGAGGATAAAACATTTTAAACCACTTTCTTCCGATTTTCTCATAAACATTTTATACAAATATTTGAATTTCATTCTTTAATACCGATAGTGAATTGGTATCTTTATTCGTTTTACTTGCACGTATATTAAGTTTAGAAAGTATTGCAATCTTCAAAATCGTGATTTTAATGAGTCTCCATGTTTTAGACTTCCTCGAGTCCGAAAAAACACATTTTTGGAATTAAGTCTATATGTCTGTTTGTCTGGGAAGAACATATCAACACGAAAGTAAATCAAGATAAACAAATGAAATTTGGTATGCAATTTTTACTCGAAAGTGGTATATGTGCATCAGTACCAATTTCCAATACATTTAAATCAATACCAAATGGTATAGGTGTCAAAAGCGTGTCCATCCGTCCATGATGAATGAAATTTGGCATATTGTTTTATCACCAGAATTTTAGATCTGTATTCATTTACATTAATGGTCCCTAAACTTCATTTCCAACCGTATCCTTTGATTAATGTTTTTATTTATGAGCACCTCCTACTAACTATTACCTCCACGAGAAAAACCCTAGATATCAGAAATTCCTGTGGCGGGCGTTATGGAAACGGGATATTCCACTGCATTTTGGGGGTGAAGGAAAGGGCTTTATTTTATTTGGCGCAGATAGAACAGGCGGAAGTCTCGTTTGGCTTTGCACTACGGTCGAAAACGAATTCTCGCCTGACAAAGTGTGCTTAGTTCGCCAAATGTTGCGGTTGATTTTATACTCGTTTACCTCCTTTCTTCGACTCGTCTACTTGCGTCAACCCTGTCCAGGGTTTTTCTCCTGGCGTTAGGGCAGTACTATCATATCCCCCAGTCATCTCTTCCCGCATTTTAATAATGCTAATGGCTCAGGTTACCTTAAGAGACAAATGACTCTTAAGATAATTAAGCTTAATTAACTTAATGGCATATGTAGGATTAAATTTTTATTCCACATTTCATTCCATTTTTTTATAATTGTATGAGTTCCAAGTACTTACGAATAAAAACAGCACTAAAATAAATTTATATTAACTTATAATGAAAGCTAATAATTTCTCATCCTGATAACCAGCAGTGCAGATAGAAGACCGTTTCAATGCAAACCTAGAGCTTGTTATATGGATCTCATTTATGCGATTAGTTTCAAATGAAGAGAGGTATTAAATATTTTATTGTTTTAACACTGTGTTCTTAGCGCTCTTCTTTCACTGGTACGAAGTAGGCTTTTTGATTTGCATAACTTTCACTTTTCACACGAACTTCGGGAAACAAAATTATGTCCTTTTTTCCATTTTAATCATGTTTTATGATTTCCACCATTACTAACATTATTTTCGCGAACTCTTAACTGATACGTGGGTATGTGGAGCTCAAAGGTACGTGTACCACAGGCTAGGAACCTCTAGCCAATATTTAATCTAAAATCACCTACAGGTGGACTGTCTGTCGCTCTGTCTTTATAAGCTCACGGAAACGCTATTTTTAAAAAACGCAATGAGCTAGAGTGATGAATTCGTCGCTTAACAAACAGCGCCACCTATCTCAATTTTTGAAAACTTCAAAGAAGAAGAATTAAATTTTTCGAACACCAATAGCGAATACTTCTGACATTTTTTAACATCCGGTAGGAACATGCAGTCTCATATTTTCTATCTTCAAAATATTAAGGAAGAAGAAATAAGTCGATTTGCTGAAACTGGCATGCAGCTTTCAACGTTTCAGTCATGTTGTTAGATTGCAAAAAAATGCATCTACATCATTTTTCGTTTTTCTCAGTATTTTTAAATATTTAAATCTTTGCCACAAAAGTTTAGTTAGTGTCGTGTGGCATCTCAGGCTACTTTTGAAATTCAAACGGTAATTTTTGGCAGTTTTACTAAAAATCTAAATTTTTCTTAATCATTCACTTGGAAATCAACTTAAATATTAATTGTCTTAACTTTTGTTGTTGTTTCCTTTAATTTCTTAACTTTATTAAATTATAAATCAAATTTTTCCAGTGGAATTATTTACCCGCCATCTTGTTCCGCGGATGAATTTCTGTGTGAACAAACTGTGGCGTCTTTGTCTGGAAGTGGTTTTTCTTTGTTCTTTTTGAATTTGTGCATTGAAAAGAGCGGTCGGTGTTTTTGCAGCTGGTGGCCCGAGGGCCGTTATGGCCTCTCGGGGCCTGTCCCAAAATGCTTTTTTCCGTTATTTTTTCTTGAAAGGTGTTTGAATCTGATGCCGTATTCTTCTACTCCTTGGATGTAGCTTGAGAAAAGACTGTTTTTATGAAACAACGATGTCGAGAGGTGCAAAGAAAAAATGAGTGTGTGTGCGACAGTGTGTTTCCGAAACTATTTGTGATAAAAAGGAATGTCACAAAAGAAGTGCAGTGACTGATTCATTCGAATACATCACTGAACAGAATAAAAGAATGTATTCTACAATTGCAAAAATCTGCAATGGTGATTTAAAGTCTGCATTTATCATCCATCATCTTTTTACCTCTTTAACGTGCTGATGTGTGAATTCCAATATTCTGCAATTTAGAGTATGTGTTCTACACTCATCGTTACTTCAACTTTGCAACGTTTTGCCGAGTGTGATTCTAAAAATCTACAATTTATAACGTGCATCGTAATTTTCGCTGCAGCAGTGTGACCTGAATAAGTGCTTTCAATTCCAGGTTTTCTCTGCAATTTCTGCTAAGTGTGTTTCGTTATAACAAATCTTTTCGGTTAATTCATCTAAGAACTTTTATCAAGAGTAGAAGATATTTTATATGCGGCATAAATCATCATCAATATGTACATTGAAGTTTGCTGTTTTAATTTTAGTAACGTAGAATTCACTAATTTTCTTAAGCCTGCAGTGCTTATAAATTTCAATGTTGCAACATTCTGTGTTTTTTTATTGTGATTATTATGAGTTATATCATGTGCATTCAATTAATAGTTATATTTGATTTTATGGCAGTATATATTTCAACTTAAAACTTGTTAAATAAAAAATATTTAAAATTAAACATATTTGATTTTGTTTTAATTACTTTTAAATATTCTATAACGCAATGTACAGTAAAGTGTTTTCAGATATATTTAGCGGCCAGAATTTCAGGTGTCTGAAAAGGTAGGTGTTATATACATTGGTGCAATAGAAAGTGTATTTTATTGTGTTATTTCATATTTAAAAAATATACGTTCATCCCAGCTCTAAAAATATAGCACCCTAAATAAAATAAATCATAGAATTTTAGTATTTAACACATATAACAGCTGTTAAACCATCATCTGGGCATACTGTATATATACGTCCAGGTAGATTGCTTTAATACCGCATGTTTTTAGAGATATGTCTTTTTTATCATTTGCTTATTATCTTTCATTGTACTCTTATTGGCTCTTTTGCGATTACTATAATAATTTTCTCTATATAAAGGTCCATAATATGGGGTCCTTACAAATATAAAGTTACTGCAGTGATATAAAACTCCAGATAGATACCTCTATAAAGAATAAAAGTGTAATCAGGAGAGTTAGATCAAAATTTCTTAACAGTTTAATGCTTAGGTTTTTTTTTCAAGGAAAAAATTATTCAAACAGATTTCACTTTCATAGAAATAAAAGATTGTGTTCCTTAAAACTAAACTTATGAGTAAATGAACTCCTCAAATGCTTTTTAATGCAAAAAACATCTATTCATAACTTAGTATCACATCTCTTCCAGTTTAAAAATTGCAATCTTAATTTTAGTGAAATTTAAAATAATTAAAGAACTGAGAAAAATAAATATAACGAACTCATTTCAGTATAAAAAAATAATGGAATCTCTCTTAGCCCAAAACTTAAATGCCCTAAGCAAATCAGTGTAGGATGTCTTCACTATTTAAAGCTGGTTTATTCTGTCATTTCTTTACATATCAAAAAAATGTATATCTTTAAATAAATTGGAATGACACTTCTTTTCACTTAGTATTAGAAGCCTAAACTGCTCACAATTTTATAGTATGAAAACCAAAAGTTTTACAAGAATATTTAAAAACACATTCGCTTCCATTCAAATTAAGTCTCTTCATAAAAAATAATTTTAAAGTTTGTCAGTAAAGTAATTTTTACTCATTTCATCGTTTGCAAAAAAAAAGATCAAAATTAAAAATTTCGAGCATCTAAGATCTTTTTATGTGTAACAACTTCTTGGATAAAACACTACGTACGGACAGAAAATTGCACTAATTAATTAAAGAAACCTTATCTTTTGTTCTCTAAGGAAAGAAATTTTTTATTCCCTCTGAAAATTACTTCATGTTAATTTACTTTTTTGTAATTCTTAATTTCCCAAAGTGCAAATGTTCACGAGAAAACAACTGGGATTTGTTTGTACTACATATTTTTATCACGTGACATGTGTAATTTAAATGTTAGGGAGTTTCGCTTAGAATGTTTGTTTTCCTTATTACGTGAGGTTAAAAATTATCTTCTAATACCTGGTATTTCTTCTTACAAATAAAACTTTTGTTAAAGAGGAAGGATTAATTTCAGAAAAAATATCTGCAACTTTTTTCCAATGTTTTCAATAAAAAATTAATATAAGGAAAAACATATTTAGGTATTTAAATTTATTTATGTGTCTCCTGTGTAAATTACTTGAAGGAAAGAAGGAAGTACGAGCTAACTTGAGGTATGGATGGAAAGTTGGTATGCCGGGTGAATAATCCTAGTGCTGGCTACAGGAGTGCGTTAGTGTCCGCCCGACATGACGCAGGGTCTCCCTAACACGGGAGTACGACCTGCTATACATGGGGAGGGACTTAATGATGGCCCTTTCAAATTTTCGCCAGATTTTTATTTATTTACTAGTTGAATAGCCCGTTACGTGAACGGGATACAAAAATTTGTCCTCCTGTGCCCCACTGGAACCACCCCTGGCTGGCTAATATAAGTATATGACTCAGAATATGACTCAAATAAAATAGTGCAGAGATTTTGACGCCAGCTCAGTGAAGTGCATGGTCATATACCGAGGTCCGGACGGACGTAACAGCCACTGGAGACAAGAACATCAGGCTTGCGAAGAAAATAATTTGCGTGAACAAGCGTGGAACAATTAGTGGTGTCGCTAGTGTAATTTGAATCGTTGCATTACCTTACCAAATCATTCGCATTGGAAAGCCGATGATTACCCGGCCTACTGACCCCGAACCACATTGGTCAACACATGGGTGAAAGTTTGGGGCGTCTCACGACAATCGTGAAGTAAGCTTGTCCTGTTCCAGATTTTGACTGGGTATGAAATCTGGATCCACCATTTCACAAGAGTCGAAGGTCTCGTCTTTGGAGAGGAAATGCCCACAGTTCCCTGTCAGAAAAAAATTGTTTAAAATAATTCCCACTGCATTCAAGGGTTATTGAGAGTTTTCTGGAAGGGGCAGCGTGTTTTCTTGCTGGATTTTTTAGAAGATGGAACAATCAGTGCCGTGCAATTTTTTCAGACACTGAAGTCTGTCACGCATTGAAGTCTGCTATTCCCAGGCAGCTAGATGCCTGGGATTTGGCATTTCCTTCTGGGAAGTAATGCGAGACCGTTCGAGGCGCCAACAAAGGCCGACCTTGTCGAGCGCGCTGTTCCCACCCGTCCTGCAGTTCCGGCTACAAGCGACTACATCTTTCCCAGCACTGAAGAAAGCTCTCAGAGTAATGCAGTTTAACGCCAGGAAAGAAGTGTAGACAGTGAAGCAGTTCTTCTGTATTTAGGACACTCATTTTGTGCAACACGGGTTCAAGACTTGTTATGCGTTACAACAAACGCATCAGAGCCCTTGATGATTATGTAAAGAAAGAAGGCAGGCTTACTTCTGTACATTCGTAGTTTACTGTCACGAATAAAACCTTTACTCATTGCGGTCTAGGAGAAACGTATTTTTCGAGTCCTCCTCGTATGAATAAGTATCATGCTATTTCAAATAAACAGTGAAAGTCAAAATTGTTAATTTTCATTTATTTCTGAGTTTACTAATGTTGGATGAATTTATACCTAATCTTATTGATGGGAAAAATCATAATAATTGCCGTTTCTAAAACCAGAAAATCATCGTAGATTTTAGGCAAGGGCCGTACACATTTCAAAGCTCAGAGAACTTTGCTTTAGTCAGTGACAACTCAA
>BGPR01010402.1:16093-49245 GCA_013235015.1 Araneus ventricosus | reverse complement strand
AACAAAATGAACCACCTTATTCATCAATTTTTAAACGTACAAGGTAGACTATTTTGAAGTTCTCAACAAATTTATCTATGGAAAGAAATCCTAGACGTTCCAATTTCTTATCTCAAACCGTGACAAAGTGTCTTGACTTTTTAATCAACTATTAATTAATTAAATCAATTAACAAAAATAATGTCATTCAATAAGCTAAATGAATTTATTTTCTTAAATTCACTTCAACCACAAAGTTATTTTATTATGCCATTACTAGAAAAAAATGGCCCTTGAAAGGGTTAAGCTTCCCACCATAAGCGAGCTAATAATTTAAAGAGGAAAGCGCAATACTTTTTTATTTTAGATATCAGTATGCTTACGAACCGTTATACTGCACCTATTGATATTATTTTTAAAAAGAAATAACGTTATCGAATGTAATTTTAAAAAATCAGTTATTACATTTGGTATTATAGAATTAAAATATTTCAGATGCATAAATTAAATTCCAACTACTAGAGGCAGGAGCAAGAACACTTTTGGTTGTTCTGAAGCCAATCAAGAATCACAATAGTCATTATAGGAAGAAACAGAAAAATATTCCTTATGATACGATAACAGATAAGTTAAAAAGTGTACCTATGCATTAAAAAGAAACGAAAATTGGCATAAATTGCTTAAAATATGGCAGTCTCTGTTAGTTATTAACATAATTACATGTTCATGGATAGTATGCAAACTAATTATATTATTTCTAAAATGCTGGAAAATGCAAATTTATTTTACTACTTTCAAATGAAAATTAATTAATTACATAAATTCGAATATATATGTATCTATATTATCCGGAACGATTTACGTTCTGGGAACGGGGATGTGACGTGGCGTAATACTAGTAGTAGTATCTGTGTTATATCAAGATTCACAAACACAGAAATTCATCTGGTGAATGCAAAGTGTTTCCGAATGCGGACATTTCACGCACAGTCGTCTCATGACTACGACATTTTCTTAAACCAGAGCTGTGATGTTATGTGTTTTACTTCTGGAAAGATGAGCAATTTAATTGATGGGAAGAGTTTCATGTGTGTTACCTAAAAATAAATTAACACTACTATCTTCCATCGATATGTTCATATGTTTGAATTATTAATTAACTGCAGGCGAAAATAAAATTCTATAAAATAAAAACAAAATTTGTTACTTTATAATAGTCATTTTCGTATCCGATCTTTAAATGAATTAATACCGCAACTTGCATTTTTTAGCCTGTAATATCCAATTAAAAACTAATGTACATAGTCTGAATAAATTTGTTATCCTGATATCCGTAAGTTAAATACTTTATTTATAAGATTTCTTCTCCGATTCATTTTGATATAATATAGAATTACAATAAAATAATAAGCGGAAAAAATATTTCGGAATGAATACCATAAATCATTGCTGCGTTATCATTGTCAACGTTTGCTTAAATCATGTTTTTTGTACATATAGTACAAGCTGGTTGCTAAATCAGAATAAAAGCGGAGACCAACCTCTAAACTAATTAACTTATGATACAGATATAATTTCAAATGAAGCATAAATAAGAGAGTTCAGCATTTCAAATAAAAATTTAACATTTCTGGTTTAACGAAGAATTATTTTTCAATTAAAAAAAGTAACTACGCATCTCTGTTACGCAATTTATAGAATATTTTCTAGTAACTGTAATTTTCCAGTGAATGCTTTCAATTTCATCTTTTAAATAAACGGAAAACTTTTAATGATGAAATTTGTGAAGTTCTCAGAAAAATTATTAATTTTTAAATGCAATAAAAAGATCTTATTTCCGAAAGAAGATTAAAATATCTGGAAAAATTAGAAACTTTTGTGATAAAAATTAAAAATGTAAATATAACGAGATAATTATTCATCAGTAGCGTGAAATATAGGAAATTTCACAGATTTAAAAATTAATCTCAAAAGAAATTCACGCTAAAAAACAGAATAGAACAAGAAACAATGAAATTAAAAGTAAATTATGGAAAGGAGTATGCAAATTATCTCTTCCATAGAAAGTGGAATTATTTGTAAAATCCATAATTTTTACATTGAAAATAATCTAAATATTGGTTTGTTTTTAGACTATTTATATGGATGCGTTATGTATAATTTTTTTCCTAAATTTTAACATTTCCTTGAATAGTTGCGTGTTAATAGTACCAAATTGACATATATAGGTGTACAATTGCATGACATTTATTAAAGATGCATTAATGTACGTATTTAATTTCATTTTCTTATGTATTTGAAGTCTGGAAAATAATGATAAAATAAAAACAAATTATGATCATGTGATCAGAGGTACAATATTTCCTTGTATAAAATATTCTCTTTGTACGATTTTTACAACAGGTACAATATTTTGATTTACAAATCAAGAGTTAGAGATGCCAGTTGTGTTCTTACATGCATTACACTATCATTTAGTTCCTAGAAATGATGTTAAAACCAAACAAGTCTATACAGGGTGCATGTCGCGAACAATCGAATGTGGATTTTAAGCATGCTGTTCTTAGTCTTAATTTGCACAAGGTGTCTTTTTGTATTAAATCGATAACACCACTCCGTAACTTTGTAATTCACATTTTCCCCTTATTTATTGCCGTTTTCTAGATAGGAACACTAACTCTGGAGTTTGCAACCAGGTAGCGCTACAATCCGTCTCATCGCATAGCGCATAACCGTTTTAATATACCTAGACACTACTTGCATGACTATAGCCAAAATTAAGGGGTTGTAGCCCTTATTTAAGTGGTCACCCTGTATTATTTTAGAAAAATGTTTTAGATCACTGTGTTTTAGTATTTTTTACTCATAACTTTGAGTCTTAACATTCATGCGTTACTCATGTAATATAAATATGTTTCGCAAAATTACTTTGTGCACACATAAGCATAAATGTATATCATTTATTTATATTTTCCTCTACTTAAACTAAGCACAAAATAAATACGAGGCATTAGTGAAATCAGCAAAAATGAAATTGAAAAGAACCATATGAGCAAAACTAAAAAGATCATTGTTCTAGGTTTTCAGTTTATTCTTATATGTCTGCATTATCTTTAGAAAAACCTCAACTAATGGCTAATGCATACTTCTACGGAAAATAAAGATGTTTTACTCCGTGCTTCCATTAACGAATGAGATGGACTTAAAGAATTTCGTTTCCAGAAACAAATCCTCAAAGCTTACACACAATAGAACGTTTTCCATTTAGGTTTCTTAATGAAGGATTTCCAAACGAAATAATGCTTGCTAGCAGAGAACATCAGCTCTAATCCGTCAAATGTTTATCTTTCACTCCATTTCCCGGGTTATTTAACTGTTAAAGCTCCAATGCATTCGGGACTAAAAACAATTTACGATACTGGGCCACATTTCTTCCAAAAAGCTCTGATAATTTTCCCATTCGGTTCTCTACGCACGCATCGGTAAAGAATCGAAAAAAGGAAAATAACGGACTTCTAGCTGAATACAGATACCTCGTGCCGGAATAGCTTTCTAGGAAGAATATTTTGCATAAAGTCTTGTGTTTCAGACACAATTTCAGTCGGTGAAAACAAACATGCATTCAGTCAGAGTATTTTTGTGCTCTCCAAATAAGACAGAAAGAGAATTTCGGCGATCGCCTTACATACGTAATGAGTTTTAGGAAGTAGAAAAGTGTTTTCTTTCCCTTATTTTTCAAGTTTTCATTGTCTAATTTGCATTTATTTATAAGAGTCACAACGCGTGGAGAATTCTAAAAGGTCACTTATGAATGCAGGAATAATTTGTATTTTGAAAGAGAATTTTCTCGAATAACTTATTGAATAAAGATCTTTTTCACTTTAAGTTTAAATATCACACAAAGGAGGTTCTTTTAAAATTCAATTGTCTATGGGTTTATCTAAACATACAAAAATATATATTTAATGCAAATATCCAGAATATAATAGGTAATCAAGAAGTTGTCTACTTAAAAATTATAATAGTAAGTTTAAACTAGCTTAATACACTTTCAAATTAATGTAATTGATTTCTTTGAAGAAAATACCAGTAAATATAAGTTTCAAAATGTAAAATATAATGTAAATTGATTAAATACTTTTCTAAATCTTTAAATATTAAACGTCAAACAATGGACAAATCCCTATTAATAAAAAGAAACATTTTACAGGAAATGTTTCTCGGGCAAGAAAATAAATTATTTATGAATTTTTTAATACTTTATATTATTGATATGGGTTTGAAAATCCTTGTTACTTTTAATGCAAGTGAAATAAATCTTATTGTAAAAATTAAATGAAAAATAACCTCTAAATGCTTATTAAGCAGAGTTTTAGTAGCAGGATCTTATAAATTATAGCACTTTGTTTACCCGAAGAAAATACCTCTAAATATATTTTTAAAGGCATATGTATGTCTTTAAGAATTTTATTAAAAATTACCTGAGTTAATAAAACATGTATCCGTTCTCAATTACTGTATGAAGTTATTTTAGATTTAATTTGTATTTAAGAAATCTTTGTCTAGATTTTTCTACTTAGTCTTTGTCCAAATTTTTATATTCTTAAGTTATTTACATGATTTTTATTTTTTTATACACTTGAGAAAACACTTCTTGTGTATATAACACAAGAAATAGAAAAACAAGTATGTACTCAAGAAACAATGTAGGGAAGTTTCAAGGGGAAAACATAAAGGCACGAATGCAAATCACATATAAACATAATACAATACACGGTCACCTGCATACGCCACCTCAATAAGTAAATTGAAGTTATGTAACGTACAAAGTGAATAAATATACTCAAAATAAAACTTTCTCAAATCAAAAACTTAAAACCACACCTTTTTGTACAAAAAATAGTTACAAAAAAAATATCAATAAAGATAAAAAAACGATTAAAATCAAAAATCACAATTAAACACAATTTATAATCTTAGAAACGCGACACAATGAATGCACAAAATGCTACAAGAGATTGTTTATTCCGAAGAGAGAAAAAATAACATCGCATAATGTTCTTCTGCAAATTGTTAATGAAGAAATGTCTTTCATGCGCGAATTTGATGTAGATGCTGGTCAGTGCTTCAAAAGATGCTTCAAAATGTCAAATGCCATTTTGAACCTCAAAATTACAACCAGAGAACAATTCAGTGGGTGAAAAAATAACCTTCATTTCCCGATGGGACTTAAAAGTACTACTTTAATCACTCTTATATCTTCGTAATTTGACCGTTTTTCCAGACAGTATTCACATGAATAAGAGGAATATAGTTCCGATAGTTGGCAGTGGATGGCAGATGAAGACAAAAATTATTTTTTTAAAATTATTAATCAAATTAATTAAATTATTTTATTTAATTAAAAAAGTGTAATCATCTTTCTTGGGGTTATTCTGCATCGAAACGTGTCTACTGATGCCAAAATAAAATTAAAAAGTTGCCGGTAAGTTAATTGTGTAAATAGAGGGTTAACACGTTTCAGATAAGATGTAAAGTTTCCATGCCCATTTAGAAAGTGATATATATTAAAATGAGGAAAAAATGGTTAAATTTTAAACATTTGATAATACAAGAAAAAATGCCACTGGCGGACTTAGCATTTGGGGATATTTCATGGTCTTTAATGTTTCTTTTAGTATTTTATTTTCACATTCTTATTTCTCCAATGAATACTTCAAGAAAGCTGGATTTAGCAAGTATTAACATGATTTACTAGGAACAGTTAAAAATATTAATGAATTTACTGAAGCGAGTGGTTCAAGTAAGAACGTTAAAGCACTGCCAAGAGCTAGCTGAAATACGTAGGGATTTAAAACAATGCTATTTTTAAAAAAATAAGTTAGGGAATTTAAATGGTATGATGCTATTTGATTCAAAGGCTCTGAATGTTAAAAAACTAATCAGTAAATTAGAAATTGTTGTGTTTATTATAGCAAAAAATCAAATTATATTAGAATTGTTTAATGTGTTTAAATGATTTTTCTCTGCTAAAGAAACACCAACTTGCATACATAACCCACGCCGATCTACTCACCCAAAGGGTTTAGAGCCTTGTAAAGATCAGCCCATTTAATTTTTCCAATTCAGAAAAAATATAAATTATCAACGTTTACTTTAAGCCTCAAATAAAAATGCACTCTAATGTTTTAAATAACAACTTTCCTATTATTTGTTTTATTATTTGGTTTATTTTTATTATAATATTTAAAGAAAACAATTGCACTGCATGGAACAATTCTTGGATTCTTTTACGTAACAAGGCATCTAATATTTTTTATAAAATAAAAGCCGAGAACCAAAAAAGTCTGAAAAAATGTTTATAATTAAATTATGAATAATAGAAAAATTTCTCTTACCTTGTTAATGCTACAGGAAGACTCCAATTTAATTATTTTTATATTGTATCTCAAAATCACTTTAGCTAAGTTTCTTGTAATGTCCAAAAACTTTTTTCTAGTCTATAATGAAGCAGCTCTCACTTGGGGAAAGAAACCACCATGGTATTTTACAGCTACGTCTTTTAATAGCAGTTAATTTGAAAGGATTTTTCCCAGGGGTGAAAGGCAAGCTGCGGAATATCTAATTCAACTAAATAACTTTAATTAAATTAACTCCAATTATAGTCAGTTCACAAGAATGTCGTTGGTATTGAATTAGAGAAGATGCTCGGTATTTTAAGGTAAAAACAACAGCTAAGGTTTGCAGAAGACGAAAAAAGAAAACTAATTACGTTATTTTTAAGTATTTGACTTAATGAATCTGCAAAAAAGTAATTTAATTAAAGCTTTTAATTAGATTCTTCTGACGTGCGCACGTATAAATTAAATATTCTTGATTTGATTTTGTTTCGTTACGGTCTCAAATTAAATATTCATTTGTTAGAAAAGTAAATAAGATAATGACGAGGAGAAGTGTTAGCAAATTTTTTCCTTTGTTAGGAGATAAAAATATAATATTTGTTATTAGTATCTAATTTCTTGGAGCTTATTCCAGGAGAAGACTCAAGAAGAAAATTGTATTTGTAATATTATCTGCTTATATTTCCCAAACAAATAGCAAATTAAGTTGAGAAATACATTTACTTTCAATAGTTACTGAAAAAAGCGTGGTATAAAAATTGAGATTTCCTACGTACTTTTTTATAACTGCTGGATTTTGGGACATTTTTACTTTTCCGTGCGTATAAAATTTTATATAGGCTATAATTAAATTAATTCCACTAATTGAAATATTGACTATCTTTCTGAAACTATAATTTAATCTTAATCAAAAATTACGTTCTGTATTCAAGAGTGTGCTTATGATAAACCAGAATTTGGTCTATACGAAATCCGATGAATTTTCTTTCATAAACGAAGTTTTAGAGTGAATCGAAAATAAAATAAATTTAATAAAAAACATTTTTATTAATGTGCTAAAAAGTATATTTTTTATTTTTATTTTTTTCTACAATTCATTTTTAATTTATGAATCATTGTTTTAAATATTTTGGAAATCTTGAAATCAGTATTTTTGTAAATTCACTACAAACTGACACAAGTCGTTTGTAATCAATATTGAACTAAATGAATTGATTATTTGAAAACAATGTTCTTAAAATAGTGCATATTCATCAAAACTGTAGCATATCCGGTAGTGTGTATTAAATCTACTGCAAAATTCCTTATTTGCAAACATGAAGCAAAGTTAAATCATTGAGCGAAAGAATTATTCTGTTACTTGAAGAGACCACTAATTGTTCCTAATTCATTATTTGTAGAGAATTCATTCAACAAGAAAAGTGCATTAAACATATTTGTGATAAATCACTGGGATAAACCATTGGTTTTCCAAATTAAGAATTTTCAAAACTGTGATTCATAAATCTTATGAATTCTCTAGTTTACGAAGTTGAACTTAATTACAGAGGGTGTTCGCGCATTTTTTAGACGATTTCGTTTCACTGTAGGATAAATTCGTTTGCTTGGAAAAAAGCACCTTCACAACAATTACATTTTTGAAGCTATAAGTCATCATCTGTTGCCTAAAAGTTTTTTTACATGCAAAATGGCGCTTTTAAAAGACGATGGATAGAAGCAGGCTACGTTTTTGCTCTTACCGAAGAGAGTTAATCATATTCAGTTGTTTAAAGATCTGTGAAAACCATGGTTTTTCGATATCTAAAGCCACAATAGGTAATATTTTTAATAAGAAAGGTGAAAAAATCGACCAAATTCAGTATCAAATGGAAAAATTATTTCAAAATCGAGAGAAAAACGCAGTTCTTCGAATATTGCAAAGGCGATATCTTTAATGTTAAAAGAAAATCCTCCAAATCAAAGGTTTGTTGAAAAATCATTAAAATGCTCAGTATCAACTCTAAACAAAATTATTAACACTGATTTGAATGTTAAAAGACGATGGATAGAAGGCTATGTTTTTGCTCTTACCGAAGAGAGTTAATCTTATTCAGTTATTTAAAGATCTGTGAAAGCCATAGTTTTTCGATATCTAAAGCCACAATAGGTAATATTTTTAATAAGAAAGGTGAAAAAATCGTCCAAATTCAGTTTAAAATGAAAAAATTATTTCAAATGCAAGGGAAAAACGCAGTTCTTCGAATATTGCAAAGGCGAGATCTTTAATGTTAAAAGAAAATCCTCCAAATCAAAGGTTTGTTGAAAAATCATTAAAATGCTCAGTATCAACTCTAAACAAAATTATTAACACTGATTTGAATCTTAAAAAGGCCAAAAAATACAATTTTTATCGTCTTTCTCCACGTCATATCGCTGAACGCAGAAGACATTCCAGAATTCTTTAAGAAAAGTAAAAATTAAAAAAGTTGTAACAATCCATGAAGTTTGAGTCTATTTAAATGACTAATGAAAAAAATTGAATTTATTAACATCAAAGAGGAAAATAATCTTTAAACATAGTTCAAAGAATATAAAAAAAGTTTTCCTAAGGGAATCATGATCATTGTTTTTTTACATATAGTAGCAAAATAAAAGCAAAGAGAATGGATAAAAATGTTAAGATCTATTATGTTAAGATATGTTAAAAGAAAACCCTCCAAATCAAAGATTGGTTGAAAAATCATTAAAATGCTCAGTACCAACTGTAAACAAAATTATTAACACTTGATTTCAATGCTAAAAAGGCCAAAAAATACAATGTTCATTGTCTTTCTCCACGTCATATCGCTGAACGTAGAAGACACTCCAGAATACTTTAAGAAAAGTAAAAATTAAAAAAAATGTTGTAACAATACAAGAAGTTTGAGTCTATTTAAATGACTAATGAAAAAATGAATTTATTATCATCAAAGAGGAGAAAAAATCTTTAAACATGGTTCAAAGAATATAAAAAAGTTTTTCTAAGGGAATTATGATCGTTGTTTGTTTTCATAAAATAGCAAAATAAAAGTAAAGAGAGTGGATAAAAATGTTAAGATCTACTTTATATACTATCAGGAGCATATTTTATTCACAATATTAAAATATGAAATAGCATCTCTTTACCGAGAATGCCATCAATCTGTAGAACTGGACTAAAACAAATCAAGCAGCTGCACATATCAACCCACAGTTAATTTCATGGAAAAAATTGAACAAGAAATGGGTATTAAGACTATAACATTCACTGATATTCCTGGTAAATAGTTTTGTATAACCCATGAATTTTTGTGATTTTGGACTTTTAAAAAGAGCATTATCCGAACGTCGACCTACAAACCTTTGTGGGCTTTGAAAAGCTGTTCAAGAGGAATGGGACAAAATACTTCTTCCGATACCACAAAAATCATTATTGTCATGGAAGTTACGATGTAGAAAGATTGCTAAGAAGATTGTTACGGACTATCAAATTGAATATTTAAAAATAAAAATATTATGTTAAATAGTTCTGTAAATACCATTAATATCTCTAAAAAATGTGTGAAAAGCCTCTATACTTACGAATATTTGTTAGGCAAATGAAGAAGAATTGGAATTACTAAATCTCCATTTGAAACATCACTGCAAAACCGCTGTTAAAAGTAAATATTCTTCTGTCATCCCAAGCATGTGATCTATTAATTACTATACATAAACGATGAATTTTGGTTTTGCTTGAAGATTGAAATCTTGAATCTGCTTTAGGAGAATAAATCAGAATACCAGATGGCATAAAGTTGCTGTAAACTTTCTCAATAGTTTATTGCATTAAAATTGAATATTTCGAGCATCTGACAATCAGCCAATTTTCTACACCCGCTAATATTACAGTCTCAACGGTCTGAGAAACCGGCATTCCTATTATTAATAAATTAAGGATAATAAGGATGAAAGTTATTACTTTTACCATAGCAAATTAAATTTTCACATACCAGTACTGCGAATGATGATTGAAATTGAAGAATGCAAATGCATTTATATCTATATATATCTCGAAGAGAATCGTTTGTGTCAGAACAAATTATCTGTAAAAATAATTTAATACTAAATAGGAAAAAATTTACGGAGTCATCCACCCCTGTCGTCGTGGACGAGCACATAGGCAGGATGTGATGGATGCCCGAAGAAATCATACAATTCTTAAATACCACAACCAATCTCACAGGCCTGACACCCGACGCTACCAGTGCAGAAATCCAACCCGAAGGTAATTGAGTCCAGAGCCACGCTACAATCCCCTGCCTGTTGTCATTATCCTCTGTCCTGGAGCCGTCGCGTTAGCTCGGAGTTGTGACCACAGAAAATCCAATGACCTCTACCACGGGACCTCTTCTATGCCCCAGCGGGCAGAGCAATCCACTCCTTGACATCTATCGCCAAGGAAAGGCCGCCATTTCTCCCTGGCAAACGAGTGGCTAGTCGCGGACAAGTCCGAAGGTATATTGTGCATCAGCCTGCCGAGGACCACTTCCACCAAACTCTATCTTGGCTGTGGTCCCATCGCAAAAAAACCAAAATAATACCTATTTATGTAGTGTATGGCATTTGCATTTTGACATGTAACTCAGTCTTTCAGAACTGAGGACATAAAAATAAATTCAGAAGCATAAATATAAGATAAGGAGATGAAGCACTTACTAACGATGATTCATATCAAAATCAAAACCGCCTGGCGCGAGGCTGTCCGGAGTAATAGAGTGACGGCTGCTGCAATAGCTCGAGTGCTGAGGCCGGAGTCCTAATGGCCATCAACGGCCACGGCCCGACCCTCCCGCAGGAAGTATGTACCATCACCGACAGAGGGAAAGCCCCACCAATTATTGTACCCATCAGGGAAGCAAGACCTGCTTACTTATCCGGCGGCTTCTCATCGACGAACTCGTGGTTCCCCCAGTGGGCATATTTATGATAAATAATAATAAATTAAATTTAATAATATTATTAGGAAATTGCATTAAAGCCTTTATGGGATGGCTATTCTTGATTTTTTTTGTTTATTGGGGTAACAGAATAAAATATCAGAGTTTTCACGATTGAAATATTTTTCAGCTCGATTTTCGAAATATGGCCATAGTAATATGGCATTTATAACCTTAATTTAAAATGCATTATAGTTAAATAAATTTGTTATTGTTAGCATGTTGGTGTGGCTGAGACAGATTGAATCTCATTTTAACCCTTTCAAGGGCGGTGCTTTCTCCTCGGAACTACCTTTTCAGAGCTGTTTTCTTATCCAGACGGTAGTATTTTCACGATTTATTAAAAATAATAGTAGTATCTAATAAAAACAATACATGGCAGTACCAACACTATTTTTTCCTAATGGATTTTTATGGTGTCATTAGAATTATTTTCACGGGAAAAGAATAAATTGCTTGTGATCCTGAATTTTTTCAAATATCCAATCACATGAACAGGCACATGAAGATATAGAAATTTGTTCATTTTCTTCACTTTTATGAGTTTCATTTAAAACAAATTCCGTTCATACCACATAGAATTCTAAAGACACAATACCTGTTTACAGAAAAATTCGTCTTAAAATATCAGTAATTCATTTCTAAAGAATATGTCAATCTTAACTATCTCAAATATAAAAATATAAACAATTATAATTTTTGTATCGAAATACTTGAGACGATGAACTGAAAATCAAGATGTGAATAAGCTCTATTCAAATAAAATCTGCTTTCTGGCAAAATAAAAAGAATACTAACAGAGTTTAGAACGTCAAACTGAATAAGTAATTCAGAAAAAATGAAAGGATCTCATACACTTAAAGGATCAAGCTCACGATCATTCAAAATGTTGCTTATTGTTTGAAGTATGAACATTGAATTTGAACTGGCTAGAAAGTAAGTTAGTTACTCCTAGACGTCTGGAATAATATACGTTTCGACAAATTTATTTCCTTTGAATTTCGAATAATAGTAATGCAATCGATGTAGAAAACAGTATAAAAAAGTAATAGTAATAGTAATTCAGAACAACATCAACGATAAGAAAATACATCACTACAAGTATACCAGCATCCGGCAAAAACAAAACTTCACTTTATCTTCCTTTGAACACAATGTTAAAAATAATTTAGAGATGTACTACAGAACTCCCTGCAATAAATAACGATGCTTTATGAGCATAATAAACATTAAGCTGACCGGAGTTACAAAGGAAGTGTTGAAGGTGCAAGCAAGGCGCAGTCGAATCCACCACAAATTGATTTGTCTGGGGATTCTTTGGATATTTTCTGCCGTAAAGATACACCCGGGGGACCTCTAGACGTAAGAAAACTCTCTTGAGACTTCACAGCACGCAGGAGAATGAAAATTCTTATTTTCTGGAGATAAGACTTTCCAGACAAGCCATGAATCTTCTGGAACAACGGCCTTAGCGTGTATGGTTCGAAAGGAAGTAAGAATCACATTTTTTGTGGTCAGTCAGAAGTCGTAGAAAATGCAATGTCTTATGTAGAGGGGCCTGTTAAAAACTGCGTAGATATTCAGAATATTTTGCTGGATATTTTTAAAAAAGTTATTACATGCGAACGTTCTTTTGATTTCTTTGTTTTGAAATAGCTTATTGATTCTAAAACTCATTGTACATTTAAACTATCCTCGATAATTATAATTGGATGCTTTTATGCAATTAGACAGCATCTGCGCTTATTTTGGCCCACAACTATTTTTGTAAAATATTGCAGAAAAAATTCAGATGCTGCACTGTTCTGAAATTCACCATTGCAATACAAGTATATATATAGTCCATTATACAACTACAACTTATAAAGCTAGATCAGTTTCTATAACTCTCGGCTAAAATTTAAAATACTGAATCCCTCTATTAGCAAAGATGTTATACGATATTTCTACTACATTTTCCCGATATTTTGAATGCCGTACAATATCGTGAAGATGTCGTAGAAGATATTGTAGAGTATCTTGTGCTAATGGGGTCAAAATCCACAAATGGTAATTGGTTCCCGGTTGCATAACTGCGCCCATGCGATGTAATAATTATTTCTGAACTCTTTAAACACGGGGCGACTTTTTTCATCTAGCTCCTTTAAAACCGTGACCTTTTGGGAGGAAGCGACATGAATTGAACTCTCCCAACCTGGATGGTCATTTACCACCCTACCCCCTGATATAACCTTCCCTTAAGGCGCACGAAAATAGGCTGCGGTTAGCAAGGACAATTGGACACCCTCCCGCGCTTATCCTCTAAACGATCTCAGAACCTCACCTCCCCTCAAAAGAAGCCAACCTCCTCAGACCGGCCTTCTTCGCAGTTAAAGGGTATTGTTTAGCCTACCCCAGACCACCTCGCTCGGTGTCAGAGGGTTAAATAAAATATCATGATAACCAAATTATACCTTTAAATGTATTCCAGTATAGTTAGTTAAACTATCATCCCATTTCGAAGCCATATGAATGATAGTTTTTGACGGATCGTAAAATTTTTGAAGTGGTCGAATCACGAGGATGAAATAGCACCCCTTTTCGAACTCCCACACCACATCAGCAGATGGATGAGTAAACCTGACGTGTTTTACCTTCTTCGAACCCGTGAGCATGGAGGATACATCATGCAATCGGGTATTAAATTTACGACATTCGAATTCTGAAAGTTGAAAATGCAGCTTATTTAATATGATTTCCTGAAATGTAGGTTGTGACTATAAATGATACTGCAATATGCAGTATTAGGATAAAAAACTTAACCAGTTTTCTGCGAATTTTAATGCCAGTCGATAAATATAGATAAGATATTCATTTTGTTCCGAAAATCTTTAAAGATTCAAACTTTCAGACGAAAAAATAAAAACTTCCAGATGTTACATTTGAAAGTAAGATTCTCTCATTCTTACTTCACGTAATCAGCTTTCAAGATACCAACACATGAGTAACTATAAGATGCGAGAAAAACTGTCAGATACTTTTCATTCGGCAGAATTCTTTTAATTCCAGATGCTATATCTCCCTATCAAAATAAGCGAATATCTTTCAACAAAAAGCAAAATTTAAAAAAAATAGAAATATTCTGTTTCATAAAACGTTTTGAAACTGTGCTTATTTAAAATACCATTAGATAAAGTTTCATTAATTTTATGATACCCTCTACATGTGCATATAGAATACAAACAGGAATGGGAATTTAAGAAATGTCGACCAAAAATAAAAGCATCAAAAGTGGAACAAGTTTAAGAACTTCCCCAGAAAATTCTGGATTTGTGGAAAATAATACTTCTCCCAAAGGAATTTGGGATTCGGACACATTTTTTTCTGGATATTCGAAAGATTTAAACAGCTGTGGCCTCTTGATATTCATTTCTAGAACAGTATTGCTCCATTTCTGTCTTACACAATTTAACATTTAATTGTCATGAGTATCTCTGAAATTTTAAAACGCTTAATAGAAATAATCTTCAGCATTTCATTATGAGCCGTATATATTTCAACAAAACCTAAGATTTGATTTTCATAAAATAAAAAATCTACTTTAGCGATGGAAACAACTAGTGCGAATCGTGATACCACTCTAATGAATATTGTATATCGTATCAGATGAACTTCAAACTAAATATTTCTTCAAAGCTCCGTTTAATTTTGTTTTATCAATCTACAGCGTAATGGTACTTCTCTCAGTTTATTAAATTGGATCAGTCACATACAATGAAACAACTAAACTAAACTAAATTATTTGAATCTTTATTTTTTAACAAATCAGTGTCTTGTTCTTCATGTCCTTTCTAAATGCATATGAAATTATAATTTATATTATGCAATTGATTTCTCCCATTTCAAAAATTTACATGCATGTAAAAACTTCATATTATGAAGATATCGATTGCTGTTATGAACAGATGTTAAGATTCTTTGAAGGGAAACGGGAAAGTGGAAAGGAAAATTAGAAAGGATATTTAGAAAATTAGAAAGAAAATTTTTAAAAAGATATATAAATTCAGAGACGGCTCGTGCATAGGGACTGCGGTACTGCAGCACACCCAACTTTTTCCATTGTGTAAATTTATTTTATTTCTCATTTAATATTTAAATCTATCAACAAGCTATCGCCAATTTTACAATAAACGATTTTGATCTTCAAATAAGACACTAGAAAAAACTGAGGCAGAAAACTAAGTTCCTCCTATCTTAGTTTTTCACCTTCCGAAGGTGATGCGCAAAGGAGAAAGTAACTTAAAGTAAAGGAGAACCGAGAATCGCTCCAGCACCGAATTCTGGCTGCGCGCATGCGTAGTTACAGAGAGCAGGCTTTCCCTACTACGTTTTTAATCTGAAAGGGAACTGTCAAGTTCGTCAGCATCATTTGAGCTAGAAACAGATTTTCAAACTTTTTACCACGAAGGAAATTTTTTTCGCGAGCTAACACTTTGAAAATAAGTGGGAAAATGAAGGGAAATTAATGATAAACAAAAATTTAATGGAAAAAGTATTTTATAGTAATTAAATTTGAATGAAACTTCTGGCAATCTAAAGGATTTTTTCGATAATTTTTAGTTATAAATGGTAATGAATTACATATCAGAAATTTTCCGCGATACAAATGTTTTCAAAATTTCAGTTTAACAAATTTCGAGTTGAAATTTTTTTATTAAAATTAATTTGTTAAAATACTTATCTGTTATAAGAGAAAATGTTATAAGCATATTCTTTAAATATAACTACCCAAAGTTAATGAAAAAAGACACAAAACGTAAGTGGTATAAATAGGCATCATGAAAAGTGAAGGGTTAAAAGTTACAACACCCCCCAAGATTACATAACATGAGGAGCCTCTGTATGAATTACTAACTGATGCCCGCGACTCCGTCCGCGTAGTTACACATCGCTCGGGATAAAAGTACTTTCCCATATTTTCATATATTTCATGATAATACAAATATATACAAAGACAGAACAATTTTTTATGAATAATTTACAAAAGAATTATGATATTACGTCTCAAAGTGTCGACAGGAATAATTTATAAAACGCAACTCACCATCAGCAGTTCTTAGTTACTAATGTTTTCTTTCTTTTTTTATCGGTGAAAGAGCTCTTCCCCACCGACTACAAGAAAAGCTGCTAGCCATAACAATAAAAACAATGTTGGGAACTGTGTTTGAAAGCATTTTCATAAATTCATTAAAATTAAACAAAAATGTCTATGGAAATAAAATTGGTATAATTGAAAGCTAACTATTTGAATTTTAAAATGATGTTAAAATGGTTTATGTGCGATCATATTCTCCGAAGTTCCTGCGGAAAAAATTTAAAATTTAAGGTAATTTTTAAGTTAATTGTAGTTCTAATTAAAATTTCGAAAAATCTTTTATTAATGAGCACTTAATATCCAAGAAGCAACCATACGCCAAATATCAAGTTTCTAGTATTAGTGGTTTGGGTGAGTGACTTTCTCTTTTATATATATATATATATATAACAAATAAGAAACAAACATAGCAGAAATGTAAAAGCAACATATACAACATAAAACAAAATGTCAAGAAAAAAATCTGCGGTAAGAAAAAGCCGAAAGTTCTTAAAGAGAGAAAATAAACAAAAATGGAATATATATATAAAAGGGGAAGACAAAATAATATGGAAATATATAACACAAACGCAACGAATGCGCAAAAATGCTGCAATTCACGAAGATTTGTGGAAAATATATCAATGTCATGAAAGTCAAAAAATGTTGAAATAAAATGGAGAGACTAGTAAATCGGTAAAAGCGTATATATGCTCATCAGGAGCAGTCAGCAGCATCTCTCAGTTTTAGGTTTGTAAATTCATTTCTTTTATTTGTATTTCACTCAAATTCTCTGTTATCATAATGTTCGGGGTAAAGGACAGTGTTTTTAGCTATATACCAGCACTGTTCGCAGAAAACATTATGATTTCACTAATTTTTTAACGGTTCGTATAGATTTTACTTACCCTGATGAGCATCTATACGCTTTTACCGATTTACTACAGTCTCTCCATTTTATTTCAACAATTTTTGACTTTCATGACATTGATATATATATATATATATTACATTATAAAAACATTGAATGTATTTGGCGTCTAATAAATGCCCTTGAATAATTCTTTCAAAGCTTAAGAATCCATAGATTTTGTTTTATCTTATGCTTTCTTTTGTTTGAAACACAGTATTAAATTATTTCAATGCCAACAGTTTTCCCTCAGAACACCGCTTGCATTTATACGCCAAATTATAGGTTTTGATAGAGTGCGTAATTTAACAACAATATGAAGGTTACTAATCCTTCAGATGTATTAATGTTTGCGTTGGCAGAATGCGGTTAGAGTGATAAGAACTTGACATCACTGGAAAAGAATCCCTTGACATGAAAGATGACCACGTTTATTCCATACTAACATCCATGATGACAAGCCTTATTTGTTCATAGAAATGATTAATGATACAGAAACATAGAAAGTCCTCAGATTAATGCCCAGAATGCTTGGAACATTAACAACTTTTAGATGCGTGCTAAAGCACCACTAGTACGCCCCGAGGCTATTATGCTATTTCTGATATTCTTGTATTTGGAAAACTGTTAGAAAGGGATAAATCAGAGATATAAGACTTTTACTTTGTTGCAACTGAAGGTAACAAAATGCAATTTTAGATTCTTAGCAATGAATAACATATGCCATTTCAGAAAAAAAAATCCATCACAAAAGTTTTCTGTCCCTAATCAGAAAGTTTAATTTTCGTCGAAACTATCGATTTTGGCGTGTATTTCAAGGGTGAATTTTTAGATAACGGTAAGCGTAAAAGTTTAATTGTAACATGCAAAGTAACTTAGTAAATGCTTATATAAAGATAACATATAAATCTTGTCAGTACAAAAGTTGCAGATAACACAAAATTTGTAAAAAAAAGTATTTTATTAACGTGAAAAATTTTTAAAAGAAAAAAATACTCAAAAAGAAAAACCGTAGAGAATGATCTGTTTCATCGTATTTTTGATCCACAAAATATTCGAATCCATAATAATTACTAGATAATCATCTAAACAAAGAGGAAATAAATTTGCAAAGTAGAAAAATTCATTTCCTCAAAAAGTAAAATTCAAAATGGATTATTTCATATTTTTCTTCAGAAACATACTTCCGTGTGGAAAAGTTTGAATTAACATACACAAATTCTCAAGCATTAAATTTTTAACTACTTTTTATATAACCGGCTCAGCCTACCCAGAGGGTGTAAGGCACTGACCTGGACGGTGTGGAGAACAAGGAAACATCAAAAGAGAAAGAATATATCAAGACATATGTAATACATCACGTCAAAACTGAACAACACTGTATGAAAAAAAGCAACAACAAAATCAATTGTTCTGGACAAACAAACAGAATACAGAGGAAGTGACAAAAATCAAGAAACAACATCAATAGTAATACAGGAAACAAAAGACAAGAAGGGTTATGGATTTATTGAATTTTTAAAAATGAGGGTAATATCTGTGCTATCAATGTGAACAATTTGGTGTAATTTGTTTCAGGACAAATATATATATATATAGAAAATTTTATTATTTTTGATGTTAAGATTTACCATCAATTTAAGGATAACCTCAAGGAGGTCCAGCTAGCAATATTTTAGCAAATACATACCTACACTACTATGAGAAAGATTTAATTAATGATAGCTCTAGTATATTATTTCGTTATATAGATAATTTGATATTATTTAATAAAGAAATACACCTAAAGCCACAAATTAACTTCTATCCTGACTATTTAAAAGTAATAAAAACTAATGACAATAGTAAAATAGTAACAAATATCTTTGAAAAAAGAATAGCATTAATTTTCAAATAAATAAATTTCCTTTTGGGGATAGTAATCTTAGCATTTATATCTTAGAGGATTTAGTAAAAAATTATATAATTAGAAATAATAATTTGGTAACAGACAATGATAATAGAATTAAGAACATAAAACTTTTTTTTATAATTCTGAATTGGCATAAAGAATACCAAAAATTTTTCCAAATTTTTGAGAATTTATATCGATAAGAAATATTTAGGTCACTTAGAATAAAACATTCATTTTGGTATTTAATAAAATTTTTATATTTCTTATATTACTTGTATTTTTAAAATTGGTTATTGATTTATTAGTTTCTGAATTACTACACAGATGGCGCCAGGATTTATAAATTGTAAAACTACTTGTAACAAGATCGGATTATTAATATTCAAATGCAATATTTTTAAAAATTTAGATTATTATTATTATTACATATTTTAACAGGTTTAGAGATTTGTATTATGGGTATCATACTAATTCTTTAATATTAAAGTAAATTAAACGATTTGGTTAATTTATGTTAAATCATAGTTAGAAATCTAGTTTTGGCAATCTGTGAAGTTAAGCCCTGTATGTTTTTTCAACAATTTTAGTAACAGGGACAATATTTTTAAAAATTTAGATTATTATTATTATTACATATTTTAACAGGTTTAGAGATTTTTATTATGGGTATCATACTAATTCTTTAATATTAAAGTAAATTAAACGATTTGGTTGATTTATGTTGAATAATAGTTAGAAATCTAGTTTTGGCAATCTGTGAAGTCAAGCTGTCTGTTTTTTCAACAACTTTAGTAACAGGGATGGTTTGTATAGCAAAATTGATTTAACCTGGCTAATGCTCTTCCAAAGCAGAGCTACTAATTTTATTGCTGGAAACTCCATATACTTGGATTGCTTTTTTTGAATAGTTTTGATAGAAACAGAGTTATTTTAAATGTTAACATCTAAATGTTTAAACTTACCTTTTGCTCTTAGTATATATAGTATTTTCAATTTAAATTTACTACCAGAAGGTGCCACATGCATGGAGAAAAATTAAATGAAACTAATCGGTTAACTGATAATTAAATTATAAAACTATTAAAATAGAGTCTTACAATTTAGATTAAGCAAGTTTTTAAAAGTGTAAAACATCAAGGAAATCTGGACGGGTACGGAAGGCCGATAACAAATTTACAGCTTTGGAAATAAGAAAAAAGCCAATTTATGCAAAAGTGTATAGTAAAAAAATAAAAACAATGAAGTTGAATAGTAAAATGTCACTCATTATAATAATTTATAATTAACATTCCAAATTTATAAGGGAACATAATGTAACTGCACTTCTTTTTTAATAATAATGATGAGAATCATATCGGAAAAAATAAACAGATGTGAAAGAAATATTCTTTAAAAGAAAGAAAGAAAAAATACTAAATTACATCTAGAACTCGAAATGATGATTTTTTTTAAACCTTTACTTAATAGATTTTGTAAAAAGTTTCATGGTTAAGAAAAGGCCTCTTAATCTACAAGCTTAAAGAATAATAATTTCGAAATGAATAACCAATAGAAAAAATAAAACATCCCTCTGGAAAGTGTTGTGGATGCAAAACAGTTTTTTAAGCAGCATTAAAATTAAATGATATAATACAGAGAGTCGAAATTAATCGAAATGGAAAATGTTTCAAACATTTTTTGAAAAAAAAAAAACCTTCATTAATATTGATATCATGGAGCAAAAAAACTGGATAATGTAGATGGAAGATTAGGGAAAAAAGCAAAACCGAAGGATTTTAGATTTTTAATTAAGGAAAACTCATTTTTTGCATGTTTAACTTAATTAAATTTTAGCTTAATTTTCTACATCCTTTATGTTTCCATACGCTTTGTGTCAAAACATTAATTACTTCTAAAGCAATGCCTAACGAACTGAATATTTATTTCTTTTTCTTCCAGAATTTAATGCACAGCGATATATTTTATTCAGAGTTATAACGTGTATTTGGAAACAACGAGGGATTGTGATTGGTGCTTAAAAGGACTAAAGTATTGCGGGCATATTTTATAACTAAGTAATTATACTCAACTAATTCTTTTGCCATTTTTGCACTGGAATAAGTTATTTCCGAGAAGTTATTGCTATGTTTGTTTAAAGACCGTCTTAAAAATTTGTCTTTGTATTTTGGTACATACTAATGAATTTCAGTATGAATTGAGTTAAGTAATTCATGGGAGTTAGTTAAAATGTCACAGTTAATTCTTTTAGGGATTTGATTTAAAAGCCACCATTAACACCAGAGTTGAAAAATTGATGAGAATTAAATAATAATAAGATGCAAGTATTTTGATTTATATCCAAATATTTTAATTCCGCATAATTTATATTATATTTTTTCATCTTTGTGATTTTGAAGATTATAAACAAAATTTATGTCCTATATATTCTCAATAATTAAGTTGAATTTGAGTTGATCACTATAAAAGTCATGATAGAAATATGTACTTCAACTACATTGCACTTTTGGATTTTCTTGGGGATTAAAATTTATTTAATAAGGAATTATCCTCAATTTAGAGACATATATGTTTTCGCGAAGAAAAAATGTATCTCCAAATTGCAATGCAAAGGAAACATCACAGAAAAAATTTGGATGTTGCATTTTTCCAAAATTAATTATAAGTGATGCTTTTCTGTAGTAATGTATATAGTCTGATTTAGGTACAGTTATCTCAGTGATATCATTGCATTTATGTATGATTGTCAATAGTATATGCAAATTCCATTAAATGGTTCTTGATTCCATATTGTATAACATTGTTATACAATATGGAATTTCCACAGTCGATATGGATTCCACATTGTATGTCCAAATATTCTCAGAGAAACGAGTAAACATGTCATTTCCATAGTCGGTGGGTAGTAAATTTTGAAAAAAATCAATATATTCAGCTAGCGTTACAAAAAGTATCACAAAATCTAGAGTTTTTAAAAATTATTTCTTGCATGTCTTTATTTTATTTTAGTGGCATTTCTTGTCTTTATTATTTTGCCTGTGAATAAAACATGATATCAAGTTCTTGATTTTTCACTTAGAACTTTGCTGCAAACTTCGTTTTTTAAAAAATATACATGTTGAAACAGTTCTATGTAAACATATAAACATTATTTTCACTGAAACGATATGAGACAGATAGCATATTTCATTCATATTTTATAATATCATTTCTTGAGTAAATTTTATCACGGAAAAATCATAAGGACTTAGATGAAATAAAATATAATGTGTTTTATTAATTAATGTAATTATGGAAGGTGTATATATAAAATTACTTGCTTTTATTTATGATCAGAAAGATAAAAATTTCAGCTTAATACGTGTTAGAGGAGTATATGTAGATATGGATGAACAGTCTTTTCGCATGCAGAAAATGTGGAGGTAATCATAAATGATTGGAGTAAAGATCTTTCCAATACTAATCTCTTTAACAGCGAAGTAGGTAGATAGACAGGTAGAGAATATAATCAGTAATCCTCAATGGAGCTAGCTGATTAATGTGAGTTACTTTTAGAATTTCTTTGAGCAACCTCTGAACTCTGTAGACAACAGCATTTAGTTTCTTCACAATAGTATAAACAATAATATAAATAGTATAAAATTTCCCACTTCTGACACCAGTGTTACAAAAATAGTCTGGTGAGTGTACGGTGAATGCAGAAAACTTAATAAACACTATACAAAAAATTACAAATATTTGGTAAACTATGCAATAAATTAGATGTTTCTTAGAAAGTTGTTACTTTTTGAGCAGGCTTTTCCTAAGCATAAATACGGGGAGGCTAGTTTCGGAATTCCCTTGAGTGTTATCCGTTTACTAAATTGAAGCTGGCCTCTTTATTATGAGCGTTTGATGTTTTTCCACCAAATATGATAAAACAAAGAAACAATTTTAATTTTCTGTTGTACTAAACTTAGTGTGTCAAAGACACACTTATGCTTGCGATGGAAAATCTGTGCTATACATCAGGAATGCGAAAGAAATTTGTTATTTTACCCTAATTTAACCAAAAAGTAGAATCTTCTTTAGCAAATTTTAAATTCATATTATACACCCTTTTACTTTGACAAAAATATAATGACTTTTTCCAAAATATATTATTCAAGTTTATTAGTTAGAAGAAAAAATAAAATGTTAATGATCGAAATTTTCTGTTTAATACGTTTTCACTGAGAATGATCCGATCATTAGAAATTATGTGAATTTCAAAAGAAATTTTTATGACGAATATAAGAACACCTTCTCGGAAATGGACTGAAATGAATCAATTGCTTCTATTTTGTGGTTAAATATAAAATATAGAGCGCCTTGTATAGAATCTGGGTAGCTGCCAAGAATTTACCAACGAAGGGCTGTATTGTGAATCGCAGAAAATTAATTTATATTTAATATATGAAACTTGCGAAACTATGCCAGACGAAACATATTTAGGCATTCATAAATGAATACTGCAGTAGATTGATGAAGGATGTTTGGTTTAGTGAGACGATATGGAGTGTGATCATTCCTACCGGGAGAATGTCGTTGTCTAGCATTCCGTTTGAATAGGAAAGCATTTTATTTCAAAATATATCTCCCTTAAAGGGATATTTCAAAATACTTTTAGAATTAGGATAATAAATAATCTAAGAATCTTCTTCTTAAATATGAGAAACTTTAGGGCTGAATAATTCATGTTTTCGAATTCTCTCAGATGTATCGATTATTTGTGTCAATAAAAGCATTTTAATAACTCCCTTATTAAATAAACCTTAAAAATGCTACACGCTTGTTACTCAATATATGCTAAGAATCTTAACGTTTATTACTCTCTTTGTAATGATTTTGATCGAAAATCTAGAGGTGAAATCAAAAATCCGCAGCAAAGGTCTGAGGTGCAATAAACAACAGGAGAAGGAAATATGCCCCAATGAATATAAGAAAATAATTCATAATCATTCATTATATAAAAATTAAAATATAGTATGTGAATACAATTCGAACTTAATTTAGCCCCTCATACCTTTGATAAAAAAAATTATTTTTCCTTCTTAATACACTGATAAAACCGTTCTCTAAAAAACTTTTTAATATAGTATTAGAGATCACAATTGATTCTCATGGTGAATTATCTCCATTCTTTTTGATGTTTGAAAATTCTGACTTTTCAAGGCAGATTTCAACATTGGAAAAAAATATAATGTCTACATGGTGAAATCTAGAGAGTTACGACACGTTTCAGAAAGTTTTGAACAAATTTTGAACAATCCATTATCTTCTGACTAGATATCCAGGATCCAGGTTTTACTCAACAGAAAAGATACAAGATACAAATTTTGCTGCAATGCGATGAATCTGCAGATTATCAGTTAAAAATCTGAGAAATGAGTTTTATTCTGATTCTTACCACTCTCCGAATCTTTCAGGGTATGTTAATATTGATTTGCACGAATTAGAGTGCGTGCTTCATCTATGTAAAGTGCATTCATTCATTTGAAGGAACGCGCAATTTTCGGATCGTATTTAATGTATTTTCTGTCATATTTGAAACACCACGCCACGCCGGCCGGTACTAGTCATAAGTACCGGTACTATCTGAAACAAATGTCAGCAACGCCGATTAAAACATCTAAAATTTTTCGGTTAGGATTTTCGAAACATTTAAAAAGAAATTACATACAAACTCGATGCTCTTTCCTTTACGAAATGTTAAATAATGACCAAGAAATACAATAAGCTGGTTAACTATACCACTCGTGATACAGTGACAATATCATGTGACGTTTCTTGAAAGAAATTGCAGAAATAAGCTGCAGGCTTTATAATATCATAACAGTGGGTCTACGCGCTAACGAATCTTCAAGTTCAAAGTCTTTTTGGACAAACCTCCTATTTTGTGCATTAACTTTACCTTTCATTCGTAAAGCTTAATTCCTAACTTAAACAGCGAATGCCCGAAACATGAATTGTGTTTATTATATCTAGTGGGAAGATTTGTTTACTGAAATACAGGATGAGTCGAAATGAGTGCTCGGATTTTAAAGCTTTACTCTGCAACAGTTAGTTGCTGTATTTATTTGAAAGGCGCATACTGCAAGAGGATGCATTATTAAATTTTGAATCCAAACATCACAGAAGCTCAGTGTGCACTCCATTTACCACACGGCGTAATCAAGTCTGTAATACAATTCTTGTCAAACCTCCTATCGATAGCTATCGATAATTGTTCTTGCAGCCGTGACACAAACTTTCAAATCTGTGATGGCCGTTGGCAAACACACGGAATATTTTACAAAGGTCCATAAATGTAATTACACGGAGTGGGATTTGGGTAACGTGGTGGCCACAGTAACAATTCTTCCTTCTGGCAACTGAGCGCCCAATCCACCAATGTACACTGGTGTCCAAAAACAATGCACAAGTTTGAAGATGCTACAAAATTCGAGTTAATATGGATACTATGGTTCGCAATCAATTCCTGGGAATCGTGGGACATATTATCGTCGGAACTCTCATTTTATAGTGAAGATTCGGTCACGAGTGCAATTAGGGGGGCACCAGAAAGGGATGAAGGCGAAAATGGAGTTTCACCCACCCTGTTCCTCAGAAAGTTGAGAACGAGATGTAACTTCATCATTGGTTATGCTGGTTGTGCTTAAGACGTGCACGCGTTTTCCTAAAAATAACAAGTATTTTTGAGAAACTATAGAAGTTTGCTTAAAAAATCCCAAATTTTTCCGCATGTTTTTTGCTTATAACATGCAGAGTTTTCCACCAAATTTTACGAAACTTACAAAATACTTGACAATATGTAAAGAAAGGTTTTTGTAGCGAAAGTTTTCCTTCATAACTTCAAAGCCAGATATATAGGTGAACTTGTATAAAAATTCCAGTGAGTTCCGACTAGAGTATGTCCCACTATTCTCAGCAACTAATTGCAAACCATAATATCCACATTAACTCCAATTTTTTAGCTTCTTCAAAATTGTGCATTATTTTTCGACACCAGTGTAGTTATGTGTTACTGAAGTACTGTTTCCTTATCACCTATTTGAAGCCTCTATCACGGCTGCTACTGAAAGCATCCACAGAGACGTCCTACAGAAGGTTTGGGAAAAAAAAGTACTGCAGACTTGATATATGCATTGTAACAAAATTAGCACATACTGAACATTTATTATGCTTACATTCAAAAATCGAATATATTACATCTTGAAGTATGTATCTTTCAAATAAATACAATAAATAGCTGTTGCAGGCTTTGTTATCAGGCCATTCATTTTGACCAAATATTCTTGAAAACATTTATTCAGTTGATAAAATGATATTACACAATACGTAGACTAATGCGCTTAGGCGTACGTAGACGTTTCACTTTTACTTTATTTCCTTAGATTTTAATTTCAAACCGACTAGTTAGTTATCGACTGAAAGGCAATCTATGATAATATTTAATTGCATTTTAATTAATAAAAAAATGTTTTTTCTTATTTTTTAAATTAACAAAATATTTCCTTATTATTCCTGTTTTTAATTACCAAATTCTATTGTCCCACTGGGCATCACGAGTACGTGGATGAGAAACAGCCGGATAAGTAAGCCGGGTCTCGCTTTTCAGGTGGGTTTAAAAATGGTTGGGGCTTGCCTTCTGCCGGTAATATAATGCGTACCCCTATGGGAGGTGTGTCGTCCTAATCGCCTCCGTTTTAACTCAGCCGTTTCAGGATTTTGTCTGTCTGTAAATTTGATTATTACGCAATAACAACAAAACGTGTTGATCAATTTTCTTCAAATTTGGTAGAAATGTTCCTTGATGTAACAAGAAACGATGTACATGTAAGGAGTTTTATTTTTTGAATTAGTTTTAAGAGGGTGGCCGATTAACTGATTTCAACGTTTTGGCGAGTCATTGGCGATTTGCGCACCATAAAAATTTTGGCGCAAGTTTATGTAAATACTGATAAAAGAAAAGATTAAACTTTAATATTAATAATACGATAAAAACAGACATTAATTTTCATAATAGGAATAAAAAAGATGTTTAAAAGTCAATTTGTTAATGCTGACGATAGCAAAGATTTATATAAATAATTTCAATTCAAAAAGAGAGAAAATCATGGTTTCTGATGTTTATTGTTGTTTATTTCTGCTTCGTTCCAGTTAATCATTTTTCTCTCTTTCCTTGAAATTTTTTCAGGGATCCTACAAAAATTTGAAGAAGATTATATGTTATTTGTGTGACGTTTCATTGTATATTTATTACAATTTTTATGTTCTTATGATAAATACTAATCTCATTATTTCTTCCATCTTCAGGTGCTTCTGCTACTGTTAAGTTTATGATAGTTGACCTATCGAAAGCGATCTTGGTTTCAATTTCGCATTTAGCCAGCATTTGTTTGTTACGCAGTCACCGCGAAACGGTTAGTTCGATTTTCCTTAAATTTGGCATGGAGGTTCCTTGAGATCATATAATACGACATATATGTCAGAATTTCTTTTTCATGTCGTTTCAAGATGATATCCGTTTTAATGATTTCAATGTGTTTGTCAATCTATGGCGAGTTTGGTGCCATTAAAACATTTGAATCATTTTGGTATTGCTTAGTTAAGTTACATTAACATCTCGTTTCGAAACAACACAATGGCGATTTTTGTAAGAACCTTGTAATTTTGAACCGTGATCAGATGATGAGAACGACACCGACGCTGTCGCCCCCTTTCCAGTTTTCCGCATCACACCAGCGGGTAGAAGTTTGGCCACTAGGTATGATTTAACGTGCAGCAGACCCCATGCACGGTGAGTCATCAAGGGAATAGGGTTCAGAACTTTAACCCTCCGGCCCCGAAGCCGAAACCTTACCACTAGGTCACCGCTCCTCTGTAGTTTGGTATTGGAGATATACTTAAGTTTAATTTTTTTTATACTGATAAAAACAAACATTTAATTGTAATTTTTTAAATGGTGATAAAAACCGAGATTTGTGTAAATAATTTGCACTGAAAAATGTGTGTGTGTGACAAAGAGAAGATCATAGTTTTTCCATGTTAAGAGTTGCTTTTTCCTATTTATTTCACTCTAAACGTGCATTTCTTTTTTTTCGAAAGTTTGCTTTTCCCCCGATTTTACCCAAATGGTTCATGTTATAAAAATTTGATGACTACCCCCACTATCGAGTGTAAAATTTACTAAACAACTGTTCCAGTACATTTTTATGTAACTTTAATAAGTTAATGTATTTGTTTTGTAAATACAGGGAGTAAAAATTGTGTATAATATAGGTGTTCAATATTGTACATTGATTTGTTTAAGATTATAAGTATAACTTATCAATTTATATACAAGATAGTGTATTCATGGGAACACATAAATTCTTCCTGGAGAGACAAATTATGATGTCTGGTGTTCCTGGAAACGATGTTATCTCCAAAATGAATGAAAACGTTGGATAAACCTTTAAAGACTGCGATGAAGATCTTAGATTTTTATTTGGGGGCCACGAGGTCTCCTGTTCACAGAACTACTAACTAATTAAAATTATTATGTATTATTGCAACTAATTTTTCCTGAAATTCATTAGCAGTTGACACGTTTCACATTGAATCAAAATGTAATTGAAATAAAGCGATTAACTGAGAGCTTATTTCTGAGAACATTATGTTATCATCAGGAACGCACAGCAAGAACAGAATTTCTGATTCCTAGTTCCTCTAGAAATGAGTAAACATTTTATTACAAAATGCTATGAAAGAAACTGAATATTTTCTAGTCTTAAATAAATATCCTGTACAAATTAAATTAATATTAAATTAAAAGCAAACACCTAAGATTAACATTTGAAAGTTAAATATTTAATTCGGTTCTACGCAATCACATAACTTACTTTTCATATAATATTTTATAAATTGGAATCATCTCGAATAAAATCTATGTCTAAAAATATGCAGGCTCTGTATATAAATTTATTTCTTCCGCGATGATTTTAAGCATTTGTTACAACGATAGGCGTACAGTTTAGTTTAAATTTCTCTAATTCATGGCGTTAAACTTTTAAAACTATAATTATTTTCTTTACCTTTATTTTTCTTCAGTTTACGCGTTCTCTGAGGTAAAAGTGATTCTTTTCAAAGTTTCCACAGCCTTGTCATTATTCATTCAGAATTTATGTATTTTTGCTTGAAGATCTTTGCATTCGCTTCGACTATTAGCTATTGAATTCAGAAATGACTGCTGAAACATTTAAGGAACAACTTTTTCGGCATAGAAAGTTCGGCATGAAAGATTGGTTTTAAGAGCGTAAAGATAATAAAATAAATTAAATTAGGAATTAACATAAATTTAAACATACACTATATAATTATAGGAATTAACATAAATTTAAACATACACTATATATATAAACACTGTTTAAGTTGCGCGCAATAAGCCCCTGCAAACAGCAAAGGAAGTCAATATAATTCAAAGAAAATACAAAATCAAATTAAATAAACAAGAAATCCATTCTAGTCCACTTCCTCAAGGGCTATAGACTAAATTAGAATTGAATTAAAAATAATTGGGAAATTTTTCTATAAGAGTCTTGCCTTACCCCAAACTAAAGCCCCTTTTAGCCTGAAATTTCCCAAACCAAGATGAACAAGGTAAATAAACAACTAAAGGATTTTTTAAAGGAATAAACAAGCATAATATCGCTAACAAAATTGATTGAAAAATCGTTAGCCATATGGCAGAAACTGCCTTCATAAAAAATATCAGTGAAAGAATGAAAATTCCAACCTACCCCAGGTCTTGCAGAGAATTAAACAGACGAAGAAATATCCCACCCTAATCAACATTCGTCAAGTATCTACCAAGATAGTGGTGCCATGTATTATTCGAAAAGAAAAACAGAAGGTGCAGGGAACTGAAAAATTTAGATTAAAAAAGCTTTAAGTTTCAATCAATACCTTAATAAATAAAATAAATGGTAAAATAAAAAAAATCGAAAATATAGTAGCAGCCCAATATTTTTTTTATAAATTTTAATATATAAATTAATATTTATATTCAAGACTTCATTCAAAACTAAGATTTTCAACGTCGTAAATATTATACGGGAAATTATTACAGTAGATATTTTTTTAGAAAATTATTGGCAGCTACTAAAAATTCATTTATGTTACTGCATATTTTTTTAAAATTCTGTTTGTTTGAGTAAAAATTATGTTTCTAAAGACCCTAGAATCCAGATATGAATGAAAATCACAAAGATTTCTACAAATGAAATTAAAATCAGCTCTCCTGTCAAACACGCCAAGTAAGGTTTGTTTTTTGTTCAGAAATTTCAATTTTGATATCTGAAAATGTACCTGAATTTTGATTCAAGTTCGTTTTATTTAGTTTAAGTTTTCACTGTAAGAGATATTTAGCAAAATAATTATAATAAATGACCACAGAAGGTTTCAAGAAAACGAAATGTTTGTTAGATGAAGACAATGCTGAATCCTTCCTGTCGAAAAAATAGTCATATCATTTGAAAGAACTTTACAGATCTTAATTTGATTTAATACGCATTAATTTCCTGCTTCAGCAAGACTAGAGACAATATGGAAAGACGCGATTACAATGAAACTGTTCAAGAATTTTGCTCGATTTACCATGCCTTTCTTTTCGAAGGGAAAATCATCAAAAAGTTTAATTTTACTTTCACATATGAAACTTCATATGTCAGAAAAAAGATAAAAATCGGTAGAGCAAAATTTGCCTAAATTAAGACTAGAAGTTTGTCACAAAAATTTAAAAAAGTATATATTTATTTTTATATATTGCTTCAAAGCTTTAAAGCCGTTTCCCTGAGATGCTAATCTTGGCGACAAATTTGGCGAAATTTTTGGCAACTTGGCGGAAAAGTTGCCGACTTAGGCGACAAAAGGAATTTTCTAGAAGGACCTCGAACTTTCAACCTATTTTTAAAGGCTTCATGAACTTTCTGGAGATTACGTCACTTCCTACGTAATGAAGTCACTTCCTGTTAAAAAAGTATAAAAGCAATCTCTCAAGCCAAGAAGAGTTAGTTGGATTTTGATCAGCAAGAAAGCTGGTGAGCTATCAAGAAGACTTTGAGCGCTGGGTTGAGATTTTAATGGTAATCCCTGTTGTGAATTCTTACAAGTGCTATTTTAATACTTGTGCTACGTTTCTTTGTTTAGAATATTTGTAAAATAAAGAGCTTTACTTTTTTAATCCTGCTTATAGGACTGTATTCACGTACACCCACAAGTCGATTTTGTCACAATATTCTTCAGTTCATATGAATTAGAATACGTTTCCATGAAGTAAAAATACTAACTTTTCATGAGTACACTTCTGGGAATTTAAGTTTTCGGAAAAATTAGTTGAGAACTAATTTATAGTATGAATTCGCCGTCGAATAGAAATCAAGAAGAAAACCGATGAAAATCTCCTTTCCTCTCTGTTTTAAGATTTTTCCCTAGGACAGCAATTTGCTGCTTTCACAAATATACAGACAAAATTCACAATTACGCCACGTTTTCCTAGAACACTGTGTTAACTTTTATGGTTACTAAAAACAAGGTCGATTGGAAATTCCGGCACAAGCATTTCTCTAAAAAATAACGAGCCTCCTTAAAACATCTGGAAACGGCCACTTTTTTAAAATCATTAAATTCCAAGACACACTTCTTGGGGGAGTAAAGCAATTTTTACAACTTTCATCGTTACGAGAAAGGGAAAGAGACGCAACCAAAACATTTTTTTTGAGAAAGTATAAACTATGGTAACGCAAAAAGAAAGAATCCTTCGCTGCAAACTTTTCCATTTACCAACGAGGACTCTATAATTTCGTTAAATGTCTAATTTCGTCTTAATGAGCTAGTTAAAGTTTGTTTTGCACATAACTTCCGAGGGAAAAGATGGCATCCTTACTGAAGCGACTAAAAAGTAGCTAATTTTGCTCTCCTTATTTTAACATTCAGAAATCTTAAGAAAGTAACATTACTCATTAATTTAAGTGAAGTGATTTTGCGTTCCCTTCCTTTTTATTTATGGTCCAATTTATGATAATTTAGCTTTCGAATAAATCTTTTTAGAGAAACTCCTAATGGTTTAGGAGTCAAAATATGTTTATTTTAGTAAATTATTGGGAGCGTTGGCAAGGCTAAGTTACACAAATTTCTTGACTATTTTTATTTTTTGGGAAGCGTTAGATAAATTCGATAACGTAAAAGAATATTAGATATTCACAATAAACTTAGATGTCATAGCAAAGTATTAGCATTTTGTGAACAAATTATTCCTTTTGATGGTTATTAATTCTGAACATTTTGTATTGGAGGCAACAAAAATGAAATTGAGGAAAAAAATGACGGGAGGCTGTCTTTTTCAAACACCAACTGATGTTAAATGCGTAGGACTACTTCACTCGCGTGACTCTTTTGTTTCTCGGTTTCTCTTTGTTACTCGTGATTCTCTTTTGTTTCTCGAAGCTTCTCGGATTCTCTTTGTGCCTCGCGATACTCTTTTGTTTTTCGATGTTACTCGCGATACTCTTGTTTCTCGAAGTTACACGTGAATCTCCTTTGTTTCTTGAAGTTACTCTCAATTATCGTTTTTTCGCGAAGTTACTCTCAATTCTCTTTTGTTTTTCAAAGTCACTACCGATTCTCTTTTGTTTCTAGAAGCTTCTCTGAGTCCCTTTGTTACTAGCGATACTCTTTTGTTTCTCGAAGTTACTCTCAATTCTCTGTTGTTGCTAGAAGCTTCTCGGATTCTCTTTTTTACTCGAGATCTCTTGTTTCTCTAAGTTACTCGTGAATCTCTTTTGTTTCTCGAAGTTACTCTCAATTCTCTTTTGTTTCTCGA
>BGPR01010402.1:0-16083 GCA_013235015.1 Araneus ventricosus | reverse complement strand
TCTCTTTTGTTTCTCGAAGTTACTCTCAATTCTCTTTTGTTTCTCGAAGTTACTCTCAATTCTCTTTTGGTTCTCGAAGTTACTCTCATTTCTCTGCTGTTTCTCGAAGCTTTTTGGATTCTCTTTGTTACTCGCGATACTCTTTTGTTTCTCGAAGTTACTCGTGATGCTCTTGTTCCTCGAAGTTACTCTTCATTCGCTTTTCTTTTCTGAAGATACTCTCAATTCTCTTTGGATTCTCGAAGTTACTCTCAATTCTCTTTTGTTTCTCTGAAAATCAAAAAGCTTCTTCATGAAGAAGAACGCTTTCTCATTCCTTTTGACATCTACATTAAAGTCACCCATAACAATAATTATAATATCTTTATCTATATGAAACTCTTCATCGATCAGTAAACTTGTCTCTGTATATTTTATAAGTGAGCTGAATGAGAATATTTTCAAATGGGATGAATCTATTCTCGAATGAATGTAAACAGAAGATAGTATACAACAGGACTGACCATTAATTGCAAATTAATTGTAATCAGAATCATATGAAGAATGTGTTGTGGAGTAACTCTTCGGCGATTACTCGTCGTGGCCCAACTTTGCGACTCAGTAGTCGCTGAACTACAATTCCGATTTTCAATTTTTTTCTGTAACTTCTGTTGTTACCCTTTATCTCTGAAATAAGACATTAGTTATGCTTTTAACATATTTAGTTATCGAGATATAGAGGATCTCCCATACAACGTTTTTTGTGGCATTTTGGCGTGTGAATCAAATTCCTTCCTGCGACCCCAATAGGATGAACGTAGTCCTACGTTAAAAATTTCAAATTCATGAAAAGTGAGAATGCACATTAAACAGCACGTGTTTCATAAACAAAATTCTTAACGAATCTGCAGATGTTATAATATACTGTTGCAGCTGACAATATAATAAGGTAATACAGCAATATAGTTAACTTCTATTTTTTCCTCTGGAATGCTGGTACACAGTTCTGCAATTAACATTCCTTAATTTTTTATTCATAGAATAAATATTTAGTTCAGGAATTGCGTAGTTATTTTCAATCCGTTAAGGTATCCGCTTACGTTGAAAAACCCATTTTAGATCGAACATTACAAATTTTTTTAAATGTCTTATCTGAAAGCCTATTCTTTTAAATTTTCAAAACAGTTTTTATTTTACATCTCTGATGATCAGAATTGAAATTACAGACATTTTAGTAGAACGTAACAGCTGAAAATGGAGAAATAAACAATACGATAAAGAAGCATTTATCATTGTTTTTACCTAAAATATTTAAATTTTATTGTTTATTTATGATTTTTCCATATACCAGATACTATTTTGAAAAGATTTTAATATGAATTTATTTGTTTTCTATGAGATTGTTGCAACTTTAGGCAATTTTCAATAATTGAAATATCTTTATTTTCCATTAATGATGTAATGTTGATAATAAACGTACGAAAATCACATAAATATTACTTATAATATACCATTATTAATCACTAAAAGTATCTCCAGATCAGCTAGCATGCATACAAAAGTTAATTGATTGAAAAATATATTCAGATCTGTCCACGGAGGCTGAATGGTAGATAACGATAAAGACTCATAAGGCTCAAGAAAACGACTAAGAAAGAATTTCCAGCACTGAATATTTTTAACAATGAACTAAGCTGGCAAAATAGATGGACTAGTCTACAAAACTGGGGAGTATTGAAGGAAAATTCTTTTTTCTTCTCATAGTAAATTAGAAACATAAACTTTAAACTTATTTTTATTTAAATGTGATTTTTTCCAAAAGTTTCATATTTCAAACACGATAACTAAAATTCGGTTTAAAATATTAGCCTGAAATTTGACATACATATTATTTATGATACTGTCTAGGTAATGAACCAAAAGATCAGTGCAATGATGTTCCATTGAAAGGTTATGTAGCTTTTGAGGTTTGGAAAAAGATCAAAATCCTTAAAAACTTCAAGATCTCTCGCTTAAACTCTTATAATTTACATGTATGTTTTTTGAGAGTTTGCAAATTTTTGCTTGAGGACCTAGCCAATAGTTGAATGATTATATATATTAAAGCATTTTTCATTCAGATCATTTGTTTGTGAACGAGAGTATTTGAAAAAAGACCAAATTTAGTGCAAACAATTCTAAGTTTTTTCATATATTTTAAAAAAATATCTAATTAATATAATTTTTTCCTATGATTTATTAAGTTTTAACATAAATGTCATATAAAAATACAAAATAATGCTTCAAATATAATTATTTTAAAAAGGGACTTCCGAATACAAAATCACTAGCCACTAGGCACTAGGAAATCACTAGGTATTTCATGAATTACCTATTTGAATACCTAATTACTCTTTGAAGTAACCCAATTACACGCTTTAACGATAGCATGCAGATAACAAATGATCATTGAATGTACGTTAATGATTTTCTTATACTAAACGATTATTGTGGTAGTCAACATTCATAATTTTTATTGTTTTCTTCTTTCCGATTTTCTCGATGGTTTGGCAGAATGAGAATGAGTTCGGGCTAAAAAATAATTCATATTCTTTATTTAATAAAATTAATATTTAGATTTCCCATCTCCCGAGACTTATGATGAAATACTAAATGTATTTCCTTTATATGAGTTATAATTGATAAAATTAACGAAAATTAAATTAAATACTAATAGAACTTGAATTAAAATTAATTAAAATTCTTTTGCATTATACAGGTCGTCCCTTTATTCAGAAAATTTTTGTCCTGCTTCAGAGCTACAATGGCCTGTGGCCTCTGAGGAGAATCGCCATTTTGGTTTTTTTACAATTTTCTTCCATTTTGCCGTCATTCTAATTGTATTTTTCGTTATATTTTGCTTTTTTGTGTTTTATTTTAAGGTTTTATTAATGCTTATTTTTTATAATTTTTAACTTATTTTTGAAGTTCCTTTATATGAGAAATCACTTAAGACTCTTCGACTCGATGAAAATAGAATTGTTTATCTCCCATCGGGCGTATCTAAACTGTGAGATGAAGCAGCCATATTCTTTTGTTCGTAGGTGCGGATTTTACCGAGAATGATGTGGACCTTCCTGGCCCTCTACCACTCGCACTAGTGTATCGTGTTTTTTTCTCTAGCAATCCTTTGATGTACGTAAGGGGCACGTTAATCCGGTAGTTGATTTGCGCCCAATAACGTTTGTATTTTTGATTTCCCAAATGTTTCACAATATTTCATTTTATATACCTGCAAAATTTTTTATGCCTGTGCCCCAGCCCCTAATTCAATGATATTGATAGCTATTTTCAATATGGGTTTAATCTCACGAGAAGGTGCTTTTTACAGTCCAGGGTTGATAAAAATTAGAAAGTGCTCCTAATATTTTTGTTCATATGCATAATTTAAGTTTTAAGAAAGCTATTCAATACGTTTCTACTAAAATAGTTTCACTATTTAACTCATTTTTCAATGAATATAAGACAAAAGTCCGCTCCGTGGACGTCCCTACACATGAAATTCAAAATAATAATGAGTGAAACTCAAGCACTTTTTTTAAAAATTGCATTTTTTTTAGTAATAACAAGTTTAAAGTCTCTAGTTAAGGTTTTTTTAAAATTATTTTTACTTAGTAATTAATTTTTACACTTTGTCCCTAGTCAAATATGTCTTCCTCCTTGGACAAAGAAAATGACTTTAAAAAATATCATAAATGGCAGCTCATGTCAAATGATCATGAAAGAGTTTATAAGAGAGTCAGACAATTTGTTCTTTAAGGAACATTTTTTGTCGTTCTATTGCGAATTTATTGAATATATTCCAATTTATTAGTTCCATTTAAAGCTTGGTGAAGTTCTCAGCGTCCACTCTGTGGACATCATAAATGAATTAAGAAACATCTAATTTATAATTAAAATACTAAATGTTGATAGGTTTAGTATCGAATTAAGTGTAAAAATAAGTGTATCACTTTAGCCACGTAAAAACCAAAGCACTTAAAAATTCAAAACTGAGTTTTTGTCTACTCCGTGAACACAGAATCTCCATAGAGAGTATCGAATTGTCAATGAAAGAGACAAAATATCAAAAATCATGATACAGTTAGATAAATTAAAATAATATCAATTAAAAGATACTTGGTATATATATTTTTTTAATTTAGAGATGTTATTTTGTATTTATTTTTTAAATTAAAATTGAAATTTTATTCTCGAAAAGAATTAAGGTAAATAATTCATATAAAATATTTATAATATTAAATCTTCAGTAATGTGTGAGGACATTTTAATAGCTAATTTTTTAGAAAAAATGAGAATATCAAAAAATAAAAAGGCAAAGCAGTCAGATGCTCAAATTCAGAAGAGAAGGAGAGTAGAAAAAACTTCACACGAGACTTACTAGATCGTTTATTAATAAATAAATATATGATATTCCTTAATCTAGTATATAATTGGTTAATTTCCTGCAAAAGTTTGATTTTCATTTATTTGAAATTGTTTGTAAATATTTTTTTACTAATGCACTGTCAGTGCCATTATTTAAAAAAGTGCTATTTATTTTTAAATGTTAAGTTTTCTTGCACTGGTTTTAATAACCAATTTTATGGTTTAATTAAAAGAAATAAACCTCTACGAAATCTTCCCAATAATTAGTCAAATATGCTTTCGCTTAAAATGTAAAAGTTCCTTTGTCTATCATGTCTCCTTCGCACACAGGTCAAAAATTTAAAACTAAAAAAAACAGTGAAAAATAAAATAGAAAACTTGACCACTAATATAAGTTTATTTATTAAGCTTAAATGGAAACATTCATGCAATTTTTAAGAATTTTTACATACTTTTGTAAAATATTTTTTTATCCATTTTGTACCTTTTTCACGAGAAAGACCCATATATGTTTCAAAAATGTCGAATTATTTCAGGATCTTATCTACAGCAGTTGTCATTGCTATGGAACCTTACGGAAAAACAAAAGTCAATTCTTTCCTGGTCATTTTTTTCAGTTGAAATTGAGAGATTTTACAAAACGGTTATTTGAAAACGCAAATGTAGCTTTGCATAACCGAATAGATAAGTTTGATAAGCTTTTCCTTAAGTCTAAGCAAAAATTTAATTGCTAATCTCACAGATGAGTTGCTTTCGAACGTGTTAGGATTTGTATTGAACCCGAACAAAGACCAATAATATCTTACAATTTAGTTAGAATTTACCATTCCCATGCAAAATTAATTTATCTTACCAATGCATTTTGAAGAAACTTTAAATAATTCAGTTATTAGAGAATTCTAATCATATCCAAATTCTTTTCAATAGAATTCAATCAAAATATTCATATTTCTCTTTCATATTCGATTTTTCAGTCTAACATAAGAATAGGAAAAACTCAACATTTTGTTATATGTACTTACATTACGGCACGAATATAAATATGAAATAAAAATATCTAAAATATTATATTAAAAATGCGATTATTCCAATTTTATTTATATAAATTGATGTAAGGCTCTTATCTATTTATTCGATGACTCAAATCCATTACGGGTTTATATTCCGTCCTCAAAAGCATTTATGAAAGAAATGGGCATCAAAAGCTCGATATTATATTTCTGTTCAAATTTTTCCTATAAAGCTTTGAGTAATATTTCATACAATTTACTATGCTTTTGAAATATAGAGTAATATATTATGCTATATACTGTCGAATACACAGAAGGAAAACATTCTCTTAGTGTTATCATGAGTTATGATTATCAATGTAAAAATATGTTTTTCCTTGAGTAGTTCAATTCAATTATCTCCAAAGATACTTCTTTGGTATAAATAATTCCTGTTGTATTGATTATGATATTTGTAATATTTTAACAGCCAAATTGCCATATGCCTATGAAAATCGACTGAGATTGGCCAGGAATCGGCTCACAAATGAATAAATTGGCTTAGAAAAATGTATTTAATTTCATTCTGTCTTTATTTTACAGCGATTATACAAGATAAATCCTAAATATAGGAATTTAAGTTAAAAGTAAGTTTAGCAAACTGAAATATGCAGATTTTGTCATGTTCGTAAGAAAGCTATGAATAACATGTAAATAAGAAAGACAGGTCAAATCAAAATAAACAAATATTTTAAGAATTAATTTTTTTACATGTGTTTGAAAATAATTCTACGAGTTACCAACGGTCGTGCAAAGCTTGGTCTACATGATTAAGGCATTTTACTCTAATTTCTCATCTAAGCCTAAATTTTATTTTGTGATATTTTCTTAGGCAATGATTTAAATGTTCCTCCATAAGAAGAAATAAATGCATGCTAAATCAAGTGATAGCCTAGGAACAGAGCCACTGCTAGTTGGGAATCAATCTCAGTAATACATCTGCTTGCAGTTCCTTCTATTTTTCCAGTAGACTCAAAGAATAAAATGTCAGTGAGCTTCGTATTCATGCACTGAAGCATATTGCTGTAAATATGCGAAGGAACTGAGTCTTTCAGTCAGCGGGAAGCCGAAAATGATTGTAAATAGCAGTACGCTCAACTACCTCATTGCACCATTTCCACATGTAGGGAAAGTCAGGTAATATTGCCAACTTAAACTTGGGGGATTTTTCCTGACCTCAATATTCGTTGCTGGAGGAATATTGTTTTAGCAAAATCTTCTTCAACTCTTTATTTTAAATGATATTTTTTAAATGTTTTATTTTCAAATTTGAGACCCCAAAATTTAATTTTAGAAAAAAAAGTCATTTTCGTCGGGTAAGATCACGAACGGTGTCTGTTAAGATGACGAACTGAGATAACAATTTAATTCAGCACCCATATGCTATCAAAAAAACTATTTACAACTGTTGATATCACATCTTGATCACAAGAAATTGCACGTAACAGTAAACAAACATAATCGGACTAAAGTAACAGAACAAAACAAATGAAATATTATCAGCGGATATTTGAGAATCAAACCTTAAGAAATGAAATCAGTTATAAAAATAACATCGCCATAGGCTTGGATTTTGTGGAATGGGGACAGAACTTTCACATAAAACATTGGAATCTCAATTTCTTTTTTTCCTTGCTCACTGCAAATGATGCATTCTTGATCATCGAGGTTCTCTGGGTTCAGATTGTCATCAGCCTAAAGTAAAGAAATTCAAATAAATGATTATTCAGAGTCAGAACATTAGATGTCGAAACCTCTCTTAGCTACTTTCTTCTTTTTTGTGGAATTTTTATCATGTTTGCTACGCTTAGACTTATTTACTTCAGCCTTCTTCAGCTGTCCCAATTTTCGTTTATATTTTTTCCTTTATCTTCTTTTTCAATGAGATGCTCGTTTTACACTGGAGTACCAGTGAATTAGAGACAAGTGGCAGTCAGGTAGCACGACGAGCACATGAATTTCAGTAGAGGGGTTCGTAATCTTATCTTCCATCTAATTCGTCATCTTACCTGACTTCGTCTTTTTATTCAAAGCCGCCTTTTTACATTAGCTCATAAGAAAAGTTAAAATAATATATCATTGAAAACCGTTTGATTAGCTCTTTACGAATATCACATGTATAAATCAAAAATATTTACCGTGAACGCTGTCCCTTACCAAGAAACAACCGAACGTTGCTTAGGAGCGACTCAAAAACAAATTGCCGCGTATTGTGAATGGCACTAATGATGGGGTGGAATCTTTTAGTGTGACACGGATAGTTGGTCGTCATTGGCCTCTGATGAGCAGAATCGGGGTATTCATCTCGGGAAATTTTCGAGAAAATCCAATTCGCCATCCTACACTCTTCGACGTCTTACTCGACTTTCCCCTATATTTCGCACCGAAAATTACATATCTCGACCCTCTCTACCTATTTTCAAATTTGTACAACAGAATTTAGGATCACCCTCAATTCGTGTGTAACATGACTATGATTAAAAATCTACCTTTGAAATTAAAAAATAAGTAGTTAAAAATAATATAAAAAATAAGTATTGTTTAAATAAGAACAGTTCAAAATATTTTTCGAATTTAAAAAAAAAACCTGAAAATTATCCATTTCAGATTAATCACAGTAATAAAATTTTTAGAGCAACATGCTTTGTATATTTTGATGCTAGACAAAAAAGATTTAATCAATAGTCAATTTGTCTTAATTATTCTCTTTTACTGTGTGTGGTTAGCATTTTATTCAGAACTTTCTCGGAAAAGAATGGTGTTCTATTAAAGAAGGTACAATCTATGAAAGAACTAAAACAACTTCGTATCACTTTCAGATTTAAAGATTGAAGACAAGCACTTCAAAAATAATTTATTTTGAAATTTAACCCATATTTCCTCATTGTCTTAAAAATAGGACAGCAAACACAAGTTGCATTTATATAAATTCTTTTGAATATTTTAACGACTGACGATAAAGACGATTTCTTACTTAAGTGTAATATAAATATATATATGCCGTTTCCGCACGTTTAAATTAATGTGAGATATTTTTTATTAAATTTTTGAAATGGCGATTTTCGCAGATGTTTTCTTACATTTTCAGTACACAAGTTGTTTTAAGTTTTAACGTTCAAGAAAAACATATACATTTATTGAGGAAATATTCTATACTTCTGTACTAGTTAAAAATCACTGCCAAAAAAGTGATATAGAAGATAAATTTTCCCTATATTTTTATAAATAGGACGATGGTACAATCCGTTACTACATAACCCCCCTCGGGCAGAAATGGAGAAAGTCCTTTCTTTCTCTGTTGCATTCCAAAGATTGAAACTCCACAAGCAATACAGGCGCCAGGAGTTCTACAGGTTTTAGGTGCTTATCATAGAACAGAAATATGGCCAGATCAATTGTTCTCAAAGAATGTGGATGTCATGATACTCATGCATCAGCTGTGTATCAATTCTGATGCAGTACTAGTTATTCAAGCCTCAGTTTGCATGTTGAATTTTGGTTTTCTTTGAAAATTATTTTGATCCAATGACAATTTATAAAATTGAGCCACGTTCTTAAGCTGTGCAGGAACCTTGGATTTTTTTGAAATTTACATAACAGACGTTCTTGTTTTAGAACGATTATCGGAAACAGGCAACAAAAAAAATGGGTTGTTCTTAACCTGCACTAAAATAAATAAACCCTCATTACACAATGCATAAAGGAGGCTTAGTTACTTAAGACGGATTTATTTAATATTTTTAAAAGGAATCGTGAAAAATTTCGAAATAATTCAGAATAAAAAATGAAACTGAAGTCCACTTAAATACTTTTACAAATCTTTCCATTATGATATAGTTCATATTTTATTGTTTCATAAAACTGGATGTATAAATAAATTAAAAGATGTTATTTAAAATGCAACGAGTTTAAATTCGGAATAAATAAACAGACAAATTATTATCTAAAATGGTCGTAAGAATTTTTTCCCTTTAACGTCATCTCATCTGCAAAAATTACAGAGAGCAAAGTATGTTTTTTATATAAAATCTGCATCAAGAGGACGAATGTGGATTTTAAGATTCCTGCATATCGCTTTCAGAAACATCAGATATCTTAAACTAGTTTTCCTGCAGCTAATACAAATATAAGTTTTATATTCACAGCAACATTATAATTATATTAGATGAGTACTTGGTCGAATTCTTACACACATTCTCAGAAATGGAATATACCATCATCTAAAAATGTTCATGATTTTAGAGATGTAAGATTCGTTGAAAACTGATAATCTAAATCATAAATCAAATCCATAAATTTACAACCTCAAAAGAATTAAAAAAACGTAGAAACTTTAAAGAAATAAGAATTATAATTTTTAAATTAATAGAACAAACAAAAAAACATTTTAACTAACTTGTTGATACTTACATTCATAAAAAATAAAATTTTCATAATTCAAAGCATATTTAAATAATTTAAAGAACTTTTGGAAATATTTTTTAACACAAATCAGACATGAATATAACGATTGTTAATGATGAATAGAAAGAATTTTGAATTCAGAGATGTAATATTTTCAATCCTTTATACTAGAAATTCAGGATGGAAATCTCTCATTTCGTGAGGTAGTTATTATTCCCAAGGAAGTTCATTAACCTTCGTAACTTATATTTATCTTCAAAGGTGGATAAAATGAAACTTCCGTCTGAGGTTCACAAAGGTTTCGGCTTAATTGATTTCAACCTGCGGAGTTTAGCCCTTGAGATTCCCCAAGATGTCCTCTGCAAACAGGAGTTTGAAAAGTTGAGTTCAATCGTGTGGATTTAAAACGGTGTTACGAGAATTACAAAATATCAAAGACCGTGGCTGCTAATATGTTTTCTTTGAGATGAGGATCCTTGAAGTTAAAACCTTTGTGAACGCAGTTTGTAAAGCTCACATGAAGTTCATGGAAAAATTTGATAATATTCCGGCAGATAATTTTATTATAATGGAGGTAGAACTTTCGAATAACTAATTTAAGGATAGTTTTAAGTCTGCAAATGTTATACAATGTAGACATAGAATTGCTCTTAGTGCCGTGAACTAATTAGCTAGCTGGAATTGCAGACATGGTAAGAAGAGTTGGAAAGGGTGTTTCATAATAAATAAGTTAAGAGAGAATTTACAAATGTTCTAGACATCAAGAGCTATAATAAGAACAAGTTAGTCCTGAAATAATAAAGGATCAAATGCTGCAGAAAAACAACTTTTCAAGATTTTTTAAGACATGCGTAAATGTCATCTTCAACATCACGTTTGATAAGATTGATAACAAGGATATCTTGATAGACAATCGTTTTGATGTATATGACTTAATCTTTCTGCATCGTTGTATAACTATTGAAATGTTTTGAGCTCTCCTGAACTTAATGAAATTATATAGAACTTGATTCCAAGTATTTTTCTAAATAAAACTTATTGAAGATACCGCTACACTCTTCTCTACGCATACAATTTGACAAAGAAATTAATTCTTACATTTTTTTGGCGATTGCTTGTTTGGTAAAATTGCATAGTTTCTCCATGAGATTACACAGATTTCCATATGAAAATTTTCCAGAGCGTTAGTCATTGCAATAATCTTAAATGGATGTCAATGAGTCAGCATTGTTAATGGCTAATAAAATGCAAAAACTGAAGTAAGCAATCAATGGATTTCACCAAATAATGCTGTTCTTAAAGGCAACCAAACATTTTGTATATAGAAAACAAATACTATGTCTTATTTCACTAACAAATGGTGATCAAATTAATTTTGTTTTTCTTTAATAACGGAAACACAAACTATGCAGGTGTCACACTTTTCAGCGAGGTCAAAGGCTAATTTCTAATACGTTAGAATGGGCGTATAATTCTAATCGGAAAAATGTTTTTTAAATAAACTGAATTATGTTTTATGAGACACTGGAATATATTTCTGAAACAGATATGACTTCTAGCACATATGCAGCCCCAGTCTATCAGTCATATTTAGTAGAGATATTTTCGACACTCTTTAACATTTTAAATAAAAAAAATCCTCTTCTACCTTCATGGAGCGCATTGTTATGGAACTTTGAATTTTAGTGATATTGGTTTAACCAATCAGCGGCTCTTCGAGCAAGTACTGCGCATTGATTGGTGGATTGTATTCAAGACTGACTGATAGTGCAAAGTGATCTAAGTCAGCGATATTCGAAGTTTCATAACTCGGTCAGTTTTAGTCACCCAGAAAGAGTGGGTTTTGTTTTAAAAAAATGTTAGAGTGTCAAAAATTATTTTAATAAATATAATTATTAAGACAGCCAGGGATTGTTTAAAAAAAGTTAGATTTCGTAACCTTTTCAGGAATATATTTATTCACTCTAAAACATATATTGTAATTCTTCTCTTTATTGTTTTTTCCAATTAGAACTATATGTCTATATCGGTATAGAAATTAGCTATTAGGCCACGATAAGTGTGGACACCCTGTATATAAAAAATATATCATCAATTAATTTCATCTCGTTTTTCCATAAACTTGTATGCGTAGTTTAGTTCATCTGTTTCTACCGACTATGACGTTCAGAGTATTAATATCCGAAAGTTTTGATGTTCTGTTAGGAAGCAAATGACGTGAATTTTTATGGATTTAAAATCTCAGAATATGTATTTAGAAATATAATAACCATTTGTAAGATTTGCAGTTTCTGAGCAAATGCAGTTTAACGATCATAATTTTTTGTATATAGTAATCCCTATTCACTGGTGTTTTATGATGTATCACCACTTTGTTGCTACGATACCCAGGAATACCACATAACATCGGAGAAATCATATATATTGTAGAGGCATCATGTACTAATGAGGAATGCTTCGAGCATTTGAGTGTTCATAATATGATTAACTGAGCAAAACCTCAGAATAATGATTTAATTTTAATGATTATAAGATTGTATATTTGTCTCCCCAAATAAGCTTAGATGAAATGTAATTACTTTTAAGTTATTTGCAAGATTTAGTAATTATCAGAAAAAAATTTACAACTTAATATTAGTTGCATTCCAGAGCAAGTTTAAAATTTACAATTAGAAATTACACTTTAGAATTTATTTCGTTTTTTTAAAGGGAATGTAAAAAAATACACTTTATATTACTGTTCTACTTAAAATATGATGAGATAAGTAAGTTTCTCAATAAGCTTTTTCAAACCAATGCAATAAATGCAAAATATTAATAGAAAACGAAATATGGGCATTTATTCCTTCAAGGGACGGCGTTTAAATATAAAGTAGGTTTAAAGGAGATTTTTATTTCACATTTTTTTAAAAATTATTGATTAACGAGAATCAAAATTATCAAACTCTAATACAAAAGTGCAAGATTTATTTGTAATTTTCATTGAAATATTTATACGCATTTTCCGTTAAAAGATCTTGACGACCGTTCCCTAAATGCGCAGGTGAATTTGTATAAAACACTCATCAAATTACAGCACAAACCTCTAAAATCGCACAAAAGCAAGATAGGAACCAAGAAAATAATGGTCTTCCTATGCACCGTTCCGTTCTTTTTGTATATTTGTATTTACAGACCCATAGTCTATTCTGTCCCTAACTCTCAGAGAATGGAGACTTTAGTGAAGATAAATTACATTAATTTCTTTTCGAAAATAAGAATGCTTTAACTCTTTTGACAATGTAGAGACATGAAAACTTTAAAACAAGGATGGTCTCCTACTCCACAAAGCTATACATTTTTTTCTACTTACCAGCTGAATTCTTTTTTCTATGAATTTACCGTTAGAAATGAATAATTTTTGTCAGCTGTGAGATTTCAACTGTTTTTTTTTGACTGCTTCAATCTCATTGAGACAGTCTTAAACACTTTTTTCTTCAAAATATAGTGACCTTTCCATAAACATAATTGAATTTATACATAAAAGCACTCTTAAAATCACAAACCTACTAAATCTCACACAAAATGGAAGAGGGCAAGGAACAATGTCTTCCTATACACCTTTCTCTTCTTTCCTATTTGTATTTACAGACCCTAGTCTGTCGCTAACTCAGGAGAAATGGAGACTTTAATGAAGATAAATTACATTAATTTCTTTTCGAAAAAAAGAAAAAAGACTGTTTGTTCTTTTAACAATTCAAGACAGCTTTAAAACAAGGATAGTCCTCCCTACTCCACAAAGCTATGCATTTTCTACCAGTTGAATTCTTTTTTCTAGGGTACCATTAGTAATGGGTAATTTATGTCGAAAAAACTCATCTCAATGCTACCCAATTAGAGGTATCCTTTCAACTATATAATATATTTAAGATGATATTCAGCTTAGAATGCACCAGCAAACACTGAAATGCTTCTGCAGTTTTCAGGAGTCATACAAATGAAATGTTTTCCTTTGAAGCTGGAAAAGCTTTCCTGATAGTAAGAAACAGTTTTGAAAAAAATGATGTGAGCTATGCGAATTTCTTTATTAACCTTAGTGAATGTGATTTGAATTATTTAGTATCGGAAAGAGAAAAAATGCTGAAATTTATTTATTTTTTGAAAACAGCTTACTTTGAATATATTCAACAACAGATGTCAATGTGTGATGTATAAATTAATATCACGGATATTTTTACCAAAAAATGGAGCAGTAAGTTTTGGCTGAATTTCGTCGAATGAAAGAAGACCAAATTCAAATTTCTTATATATTTTATTACGTATATAAAAGTTGTAGTGAAAAAATTAAAATACAGAGTATTCCAATCCATACGTAATTATGCATTTGCATGTAGATTTATTTAGTATAAAATACTCAAATAAATTTATATTTATATTCTATTAAATTCCAATTCTTTTCATAATTTTTTAAACTATAAATAGATTAGACTATAAATAATTTTTTTATTCTTAGAATTTAGATTTGTTTAAATCTTACATTTTGAGTATATATAATCGAAAGAAAGCAGAAAAAAAAATCTATAAGTCTTAGATGGATCATATTTGTAGTATGAAGAGCATTTCTACTCACTCTTTGTGCTCTGATAAAAGCGAAAAAAAGCTCTAGATTGCAAAGACCACACTCTGGTTTGTCACTGTACAGTATATATCTGTTATATCCCAAGAAACCAGGTATAACTTTGATAAATATTATGGATTTTGTAAAATGAATTTGAAAAAAACTATATAAATGTTACATTACAAAAAAATGCATTATGGGGAAGGACAAACACATAAATGCACTAAAAATATACATCTAATAAGAATTGTAAATATATTTTACGTTTATCTATTTTCAAAATCTAATTGCCTAATGTCATTAAAGAAATTCTGATTGCTGATGCAGAAGCGATACAGATAAATAAAAAACTGGACAATTCAATTTAAAATAATTAAATGACTACTACCGTATCGAAGGTAAATGTTTGTTGTAGTTTTTTGACCTGGATTTATAATGAAAAAATCCTGCAAAAATATATAAAAATATATATCACAATTAATTCTTTATGGCGTTCTGCTTTAACTGCAACTATAAATTATTTCTCAGTAGATTTATCTCAAAACACCCTCTTACATTTAGATGTCAAATTACAGATTTTGATGGGTGGGGTTAATTGAAGAACAATATAGAGACCTCTAGTAATCCTTTATATGTATTAATGCTTGTGTTGGCAGGAGATAGAGTTAGAGTAGTAAAGAAAATGACATCACTGAAAAATAATCCCTTGGCAACAGAAAAAAAATGACCACGTTTCTACCAAGACTAACTACCATTATGACAAGACTTATTTTGTCCATAGAGGTGATTAAATATAGAAACATGGAAATACAGATTAATACCCAGAATGCTTGGAACATAAACAAATGTTTAGATGCTTGATAAAACACTTTACTACTTTTATATCTTCTAGATAATTTTCGTTTATAAAGCTTGTTTTCGGAAGAATTGCTTAAAAGGTGCAAACTAGAAACCAAGAATTTTGTATTATTGTAAGTGGAGATAACAAAATGCAATTTTAGATACTAACTAATGCATAAATTCAAGATTATGAGATAAATCAGACATAGAGTTTCTTATGGATTGGCCAATACACTAATTTCTAAATCGTTGAATAGGTATATACTTTCAACTGGAGAATTCTTTAAATGACAGAAACAATTTATACTTTTTTGAATGGATAAATGATGTGTTGCTGAAGAATTACAAGTTTAAATTTTATACAATCTCCATACCAAGTGATACTGTATGATGATATTTAGGAAGAATATTTTTGACACTATGTCATTTTGAAGAAAAAAGTCCTTTCTAATGTGATTAAAATTGTTGAGGTTATAGAGCAATTTCGCATAATTTTAGACCAATCAACGGAACCATGCATTTGATTGAAGATGTTCTTGCGGCCGTCATTTGGAAATGGTCTGAAATCGTCTAAATTGGCGACCAATATCAAAGTTTCATAACTCGGAAAGTTTTATTCGAATATAGGAAGGATCTTTTATTGTTCCAAAACATTTTACTGAATAACACTAATAGGACTAAGGATTTTATAAAAATTTATATTTCTTATTTTTCGAAATACATTTAATACTCAAATGTATAAAATATAATATTACATTATTCAGAGTTTTTTTACATCATTGGGAATATATTCCTATATCTAACGGT
>BGPR01010401.1:0-52637 GCA_013235015.1 Araneus ventricosus | reverse complement strand
ACACCACTGGCCATGGAGACAAAACGTTAGTGCGTTTATCTTATTGTTTTAAAGTCAAATACGATGAGGGGGAAGAAAAAATACCATGCCCCAGGCGCCTTTTACACAAGCTAATCACTGATAATGACGGGGAGGGGCGAAGAAACCATGTTACTACCCGGGCGCCACTAACCCTCGGTACGCTACTGGGAAAGATACCTGTTGTACAAAAAACAAGGGCGTAAGACAGAGAAAAAAATGTGGAACAAACAAAAAAAGACGAAAGCATAGACCAAAGAAAAACGATACACAAGTAAAAATATTTAATTAGTTTCCGAGATACTCCAAGTGCCTACCTCCGCAGACGGATGACATTTTGCATGTGGGAGATGGTGGATAGTGAATGGTGGCCAAACAACTTGTAGATTAAAATGTTGCAGACGTATGCGATAATAGGCTTCGAAATGTTGCTAAAACTATTTGTCGTCAATCTTGTACGTATCTCTGATGACATCAACTTTATTAAAAGACAAATATATCGAGTAATTTCGTCAAAACATTAAATTACGTTAGAAATATTATAAAAGCAAATGGTCTCCCATCAGTTTTGCCGAATTATTTTCGAATGGTTAAAGATCGATCTAGGAAGTTAGTACACAATACAAGTAAAATATATATACAGTAGAAAGAATCGATATTAAGTTTTTTCTCATAAAAATATATTTAGGAAGAATGAAAATTTGCTTGATTATATCTTCATTACAATCGCAGTTTAAAGAAAATCCAAATTTAATACGATTTAAGATTTAAAAAAATATCAACATTCTGGGCACTGAGTCGTATAAAAAATCTCAAAATCTACCATCAAAGTATTTTCTTTTTTTCTGTAATTATATTTGACAGGAATAATCCTGCTGTCAAATAATACGCATTATTTAGAATTCTTTAGTTCACACGTAGATTGACTCATACAAAAATGGAAATTTCCATTTCCTCTTGATGAGCCTGCACTTTCTTCTGAGAAAAAAGTCTCCATAGTACTTTCACGACGAGCTGTTGAAAAATGCTACTTCCATAAACTCCACTTTCTCTTTTACAATTCAAGGTCGACCTTTACTGTCAAATTCCAACACAAAGAAGAAGCAACGCAGGTAGGAATTAGCTCTGAGGTAGGGTTAATCGAAAAAGGCCACGTGCAGCAAGAACGTTCGCAGCCGATTACCAACATTCTTCCCAGGAAAGAAAGAATGGAGGCAAGAAGTGAAGGATTGCTCTTGTTTCCTTAAATGACATATATTGTATATGTTTGAGGTCATGGCGGTGATTGGGTGGAAAAAGTGAGGGGGCAAAAATTTACAGACATCTAAAAGACCCGGGAGTATAAGGGGTAGACAAGAAAATTTTAAAATTTATTTTAAAAATTAGCTAGTTTTCCCGAACACTATTGCTTTTTGTAATTCCTAGCTTTGGGCGGCTAATGTGAAATAAAATTTAATTTTTCCCTAAAAAAAGTAGGAGGCGACTGCCCCCTCGCCGCCACTGTTTGAGGTGAGATTGTAAAGGATTTTTAATTCATAAAAACATTTCGCACATTTACAGTTAAATTCAGCTACAGTGTGATTTCTAGGATTGATTTCTTGATTTTAAAAACTTTCTGATACACATGGTAGATTGGTTGTACAAAAATGCCATGTAAATTGAAATCGTGCAATTCGAATCCCCATTTCACTTCTAAAGCATGTATATAATAATTTTAACAAATTCATATGACTTTACTCTTTTTAAGTTACCGAACATATTTTTAGGTAAATGCTTATTAGTTCAAGAAAGATTACATACATACCGTTATTCACAAAAGTTTTTTTAAAAAAATATTAATGTCTGTTATGCTTTATTTTTGATAATTAACACCAATTTCCCCATCCTGGGTGGTGATACCATTCAAATACCGTGCAAACGAAAGCTCTAAATTTTTTAAAAACTTATTAAACAAAAATAGCTCAATTCAAATGTCTTCTCAATTGGAGACTAAATATATATTTAAAAAAAGACAGATTTGGAAAATAAATATTTAAGTTGATAATCTTTCCTCCAATTCTTGAGAATTAATTGCAGGTATAAGGCATAATTAGGATGTCAGTCGAATAATTTTCTTACAGAAATAAAAATGTAAGAGAACCGAAAACAATTTATGGGCATACTGCAGTTAAATATTTTCACAACAGATTTCGAGGTATTAAACTATGCGCCTCAGTATCCAAAGGTTTTCTGTATTTCATTTTGTAAGAAACAGGTGACAACCAAGCACAAAAAAAGCCAGAAAATATAGTTATCATTATTACGTCTTTATACGAATATGATTTACAATTGCAATTTGGATAAACATCTGCACATTACGATGACAAATATCTATAAGTGATATTATTAAACGTTTCATTTATTCTTTCCCTATTTGGATGATGACTATAATTATATACGATAAATTTCTTACGTCCTGGGTCATACCTCCTCCCTTAAAATTCTATAGTACCCTCTATAAAGGATATTTATTATCAAGAAAGATAATTTTATGCATAAAACTTATTAACAGAGTAACATCTACATGTGTTAGCAAGCTACGATAAAAAGAAAAAGACGAAGCAGAAAAATGAGAAAGCTGCAGGAGTGAAAGGTTTACTAACTGTAACTTGATGACCTAGAGTCTAGACAATCTAGACATGGTGTTGAGTCAATGAAGTCGACGATATTATAAAAATAAATTTTTATTAAAAACTCATCATATATTGAACAAAAAAAATTGTATCGCTATGATGGGACATGTGATTATGACATGAACGCAAAGGCGTACGGTTAGACATATTTGATAGTTCACAGACAGACCACCGCTAGGGTGTGTGGTAATATCAGAAAAGGGGACCACTGCTAGGCGAGTGGCTGAAGAACATTTGGATTGTTCTAATCCTTGCTGATGGAGAAAGGCTTCTGCTCTCTTCTTTCTTGTTTCATTATAGGTGGCGCTGCATATGCACGTTACCTAACACATGGAATACAAGTTGGTAAATCTTTCAATCACAGCTTGTAGAAATCAAATAAACGAGTGCGAGTATTTTCTCCTCGAATTCCGTGTACATTAAACAGGGAGTGTATATCTCCGTTGTATAGTGAAGGAATCGAGAAGAAATTCTGGACCTTTTCCCTTTGACTGAATGATTACAGTAAACTACAAATAGGTCTAAAGATATATACCAAATTTCATGTAACTAACTCGTGGAGTTCTTGCGTTCACGTACAAATGGATACAAGAGACAGACAGACAATTAAGCAGTAGTCAGATTCGGTCTAAAATTTGATGCAGATCTACAATTCTGATGATAAAGCCGTGTGGAAATCTAACTATCTTAAATCCATCTAACACGTTGCTTTTTTGAGTTATCGTGTTCACATGCACACCGACAAACAGACGCACACATTTTCCTTTGATGGGTTTCGTCCAAAACTTGTTACAGATTTAAAATTTCGGTGTAAAACCACAAACCGAATTTCATCTGTTTCGTCCTTTCCATTTTTGAGTTAATGTGTCCACAGACAGGCAGTCATCACTCAAAGGGGAAAAAATGGGGGGGGGGTTGCTCAAGGAGGTCCGAAAAGTGGAAATTCATGAAAAATCTTGAGGACAATTTTTTGGACGATTACAATACTTTCTCTTCATATACATAAAAGAAAAAAAATACAAAAATGTAAAACTATTTTTGACTAAGAAATGATGGTATAAAAATGGTTTCTTAAACTAATGGCATTAAAAAGAAATTATATCTTTGTGTCCGTAATAGTTGTTGAAACCAAACTTATTCCGCAACGCCCTTCATCTATTAACATGTCTTAACGATTAAAATCTCCATTTCTCTGGCAGAATATTTTGGCAGGGTTCGTAAATCTGTTGCAACGGTGAAATACCTAAAGAAAGCTTTGTGATTCTTTCTCAGTAGTGAGTGACAGAGCCAGAAGCAAAAAAAGTTTTTTTCACTGAATGTGATATTGATTGATGGATTAATTGTAAAGGAAGGGAAGGTTCTGAAAAATCTGTCCAAAAAGAATTGCTCTTTTGACATACACTGTGCTCACACAGGAAATGGGCATCATCAAGCGACTAATTATCAAGAAGAGGTAGAAAAATAACTTCGATGGAGATTGCGAACATTTTAAGTAGCAAAAAGAAAACCAATACAGCTTTAGTACCGAGTTATTTGATTTGTCCCTCCAATTTTAATTTATTAACTCTCCAAAGTCGGGTAAATTTCAATCACTATTTAGATATAACGTTTGCAAATAAGCCTTAATAATTTTGCTATTTAAAACTCTAACTTAGTTCAAATTTGATTCTTTTTGACTGGCTTTTCATACATTTCAACAAACTATGTTCTATCTTCGAAGAGTATGACTTGTTATGTATTCATACTTAATGATTACCGGAGCCACAGTGATACTACTGTAATCACTGCTTTGTACTGCTGAAAAAATTAGCCATTTTCTTTTTAAAAACTTTTTTTGAACATTTCCTTTCAAACTTTGCAGCAGTATGAAGATTTTTTTTTATGATTTGGCTCCTCATAAATATTTTTCAATTATATTTGAGAGCATACATTCATATATTTTAATGCGATGGTTCTAAATTATGCTGATTTCTCGGTTTTATTGAAAAGCTTAATATTATGGACTTTCTAAAATCTTTCCAAATCATTATTATAATATATATATTTAGTAAGGTATTTTGTAATTTTTTGATTACATTTTTTCCTTGCCCTGGATTTTTAATGCGTTTATTTTTTGTAAAAAAATTACAGAAACTGTGTATTTTAAACAGTTACCCTGGATTTCCAAGCAAATGCCTAATTAACTTAAATGATCAGAATTACTTGAAAATATTTTAAATAAACCGATTAATGTCGCTGACTTCAAAAAAGAAACAGCAGAGAGCGGAAATAAACAAAATCTATTCAACGAACTAAACAAGAGTTAACTATCATCATATAAAATAACCAGGAGAACCTAATCTCACATATTGAAAGAACTGCTAGAAAAACATTGCGGAATCACTAAATATCAATTATACCATCACAAACATGTGACCTGACCTATCCATGTGCTTAATCTAAGAATTCAAAAAAAAAAAATGTTCATTGCCCAAAAATAAATTTAAATGATTATCTCCAAAGAGCTTGTAAGAGAGGTAAGGACTATAAGAAAAACATCCCACAGGATCACTCAGTATCAATTACAATCAAGCGTCGACCATTACAACCATATACTCCGAACAAAACGTTCCCACCCTTTTAGTTTATATTCCAGACGCATCAAACAAATAAATAACTATAAATATGAGAATAAAACTTTTTCTCAGATGCGCTTATCAAGGCATTCAACGGTCTTGTCCAACAGGTCTCTGAAAGGTTGGGCTCCAGGACCGTTTCCAAGAGACAAGGTTAGGGAAACCCCATAAAAACATCCTTGCCCAAGACCTTTCCGGTATATTAGACATGACCGAGTTAATGAGGAACATGCCTTCGGGTACAGTTATGCGCGTGGGCAGTCATAGGAATGGATGGTAATGGCTTGAATCCTAACGCTCTTCCTGTTCAAGAAGAAGCTTCCGATAAGAAGATTAATTTGGTGAAAGAGGAAGAAGGACTTGAAGATCTTGAAGGTAGCGTTTTCGTGTACTCCAAGAAGCCTGATTGGTGATGGCAAAAAAGAGGGGTTGTGATGCTAAGGAAGTGATGTCGATGCATGACATTGAGTTCGTTTCGACATATACATGATTTTTCATAAAAGACAGCAAATTTTCAGAATTGTTTCAAATTTAGCAGACTGACTACGAATTTTCTGATTATAAAATTATTCGGTGTACCAAAAAATTTGTGAAAGGCTATATATCGCAAAATCATTGGTTCTGTCTACTGAGTCAGTTCACGGCATTGCAGACACTGTACAAAAATTAACGCACGTTTCATATAGCATCTAATCGCACGATGATGTGACTAAATTTCAACAAGTTCTTAAAATTACCATCCTTTTGTTTGCAATTAGCTTCATTTCTGGAAAAGAAAGTTTAAGCCTTAGTGTGATTTTTTTCATTCATTTTCACTAATTTTATTTATTCCTCTGTATTTTTTAAAGAAAATCTAAGAAGAAAAGTTCACAAAAAGCCTTGAAAAAGATACAGACAGATATTTTTTATCTTTTACCATGATAAAAAAAAATATATCCCAGATATGTTCATAGAATCTTTACTGCTTCATTTTTATTTCAGTCATAGCAGACGTCTAGACGAATGTATCATTTCTTTGTATGATCGTAGAAAACGTCTCCAGCAAACAAATTTTCGAATGGGTTCTTAATTTTCATGAGACATCGTGTGCCAACATTAACAAACAAAAGAAATTTTATCCAAAATCTGTTATAATGAAGGTAGATGATTTTCTGTCTGTTGGTTCTATGACTCAAATGTCAATGAGCAAGAATGAAAAGTTCGTCAAATCACATACTTTATAGGGCTGCAAGGACCTAATCTCTATGAACTAAAAACATTTTTAATTTAGTGTTTTTAATTTAATTTTTGTTCAAGATAATTTAAAATAGATATAATTCTGGAAAAAAAAACTTAAGGCAATAAATTGAGAAATGTTTCTAAGGATTTCTTTCGAAATAACTTTTTTTTTCATTACTGTAATTAAGGCTTAAATGTTATTTTTTATTTTGAACATTAATAAAAAAAAGATAAAACTTGATTTTGAAATTATATTTATATTATCATTTTAATCTGGTATTATCACAAGTCTAATAGTTATTTTGTATTGAATACCATAAGAAAAGACGCATTACTTTTTAAAAACTTTTTATCATTTATCATTTTTACAATCAATTCAGTATGTATTTAAGTACAGGGTGACAATTATTGAGTATCTGAAATAAAAAATAAAATTTTAAAAAACTACTAAGTTCAAAAATTTTATTCAAATTTTAAAAATAATTGCAGATATTCGACTTTAGTTTATGACATGCTCGATATGCTTGCCATCAATGGCTATGACGTGGCGCAGACGAAGAGCAAAATTATGCAAAAATCGTTGAAGTGTCGAAACATCGACACTAACAGTTCTCTCGAACTTTTCAATCACATTTTTTAATGTTATAACACTTGGACCGGTTGTCTTCAGCTTGTACTCGTTCTCAAATTTCCTTTGAGCCGCAATCGGGCTGTTATTGCTTGAATAGTAAGCCTTGACGATCGATATACGCTCAGAAAAGAAAAGCTGTATTTCGACTTTTTCAACGAAAAATGAGCAGCAACAATAAGAGTGCGCATGCTCAAAAAAAATCCCAACATGATCTGCATTCAACCGCCAAGTTTTAAGTGAATCTCGCCAACGCACAATGGTGAAATATGCGAAAAAGCTGGCCAAAAAGGGTTTTTAAAAACTTATTGGTAAAGCCGTAAAACTTAATTATAATGATATTCTAATGTATTGCGCTACTTTTTGTGTACTTTTCGACATGTTAACGACATGCAAGCTGCCATGGCACTTCGGCAAAGTTCTAAATTCTTTTCAAAGCTGAAAGTGTTTCAACATTCGTATCAAAGTGTTCTATATTTTATTTTTATTCGATTTCATCTAGTGGCTTGTTTTCGATATGGAACTTAGTCAATAAGATATGAGCGGACTTTTTACCCCTATTAACAGGAAGCCAACAGTTTTTAAAATAAAAACCTGTTTTTCAAATGCAAAATAATTTTTTATGTGTTCTAATAGAATCATAGGAGGAAAAAGAGTAGGATTCTAAGGAATTCTGGCATTATAAATAATTTCAAATAAAGCTTATGTTAGTAGCTCACTGTTTAAAACAAATTTTCGTGCTACTTTTCATTTTTTGTTGTTTTATTGCATTAGTAACTAAACAAATTTTTCTATGCATGTTCTCTTAGGGATAACTTCGGTTGCATCACGATCAATTATTTGACGAGAATTGATACATTTTATAAAAATAATTCTTCTAAGAACAAAATTGCACAGAACAAAAATTTTTTTTTCTAAATTTTGCGTGCTTTTACAAGCTTATAGCGAACTACTAGACTCCGAAAAAAGAAAATAATCGAAGCTAATTTCTGATTACCAATCAAGTTGAAAAAAATGTTTTCTTTTAAAAAAAACATGCGTCCTTAAAATGTGCTATTAAAAGCTGTTGAAGACAGCAATGAACGAATTATAGGACTGAAGAATAGAGAGAGAAAACAGATATAGAAAGAGTCTAATGCATGCCGCTCAAATGAAACGGAAAATACAGGGACTCACTGAAATGTTAAAAATCTTGCTATTTGAGGGTCAAAAATAGATACAATATCGGAATACAAGGCCTTACCATTACTGATTCATTGCAAATTTAAAAAGTAATCAATACAATATATGAAAGAGTGCTCTTGAAGAAAGTTCCACTTTGTGCTCTAATTTTGAAGTCATAATAAAAGCTAAAAAGATGAGTTGTGTGGAAAATATTTCTGTAACAGAAGCTTCGGCACAAGTGGCTTTACAAGAGTTGCTTAATCAAATTGCAAATGATCTGATTAAATCTTTATAAGAAGTATATTTTTTTATCCTTCGAGGACGATATTAACAATATTTTTTAATTAGTAAATGAGATTTTGTCAGTTTCTCGAAGCAATTTGAATAACTCTTGTTCCAGTAAATTAATTTTTTACGGAATCGAGATGGACAACAGCATACTGTATTGTGGATTATCCACGACCGTATTCTCGATATTTTAGACCAGAACGACTCCAGTTCTTTCAGGAATTGACACAAATTCAAAAATAAGAAGCTGTATATGTCACAAACTAGAAAACTGATTTGAATCCAACAGACATGGAAACTTTGACAAAATTTTTAATTAGTCATAACAGCAAACGTTATAACGAATACTCAACGAACCAAAGATCTAATTTGTGTTCAACAACAAGCAAACAGTTTATATAGCTTAAAGTTTATAAACTGTTTAAAAAACAGTTTATAAACAAACTAAAGCAGTCATTGAAAACCATCTACAGTTAGGGCTGTCCAAGCTAGATTGCCAGATTAAATTTTTCTAGAGCTTATTACATTTTCCATATAGACTTACGTTATGCAAATGGCAAACGCGAGGGGGGGGGGGGGCGGGTTTAAAAATAATGTTGAAAGATTAAAAAAATGATCCAAGATAAATTTAAATAGCAAATAGGTCTCGTGGTTGATAAGCTGAACCTTGAATGAAGGCACTACTGCATGTGCGCAGAAGTCAGCTGCTGCTATTTTATTCATTTTTCTACTGATTATAGTATAATAACTGTTTAATTGTCCATGAATATCTTCATTAATTCATTAATTGAGAATTTCTTAATATTTGCGTCTACCCAACATATATACTAATGTTCTTAATGCAGATAATTATATAATTTTAATATTTAACAATTTTGGCGAACTTTTTCCTATATTTCACCACTGTGCAACGATTCAAAAGTTATCAAGGTTTTTTTCATATAGCTCAATAATTGTCACCCTGTAAATTTGAACATTGTGTAATAGTTTAAATTCATGTTTTATGTATATTACATGTGAACATGTACAAGAAAGTTAAATATATAAGTTAAACTACCCCATTATCGTTATTTTATTTTTAGCGACATTAATTATTATTATTATTTGCATTCATTAATTTCATTCTGACTTTTTCCTTTCATCAGATTTTGAGAATCGTTCTGTTAAAATTCTTCCCTTTTTTTAATTTTGAAATTTTTTTAATTACCCTTTAATTCAACATTAAATTGGGGCTGATAGCGGATACACCATTACTAAGACAAAGCTGATCACCTAAGGCGACTAGAAAAGAACAGTAAATGGAGAGACAATCAAAAATCGTTGAAGCGTATGAAAAGAAGTCTACAGCTAACCACACATGAAGTGAAAACGTAATTTTAAAGATGGATAGTATGGGTTATATCACGCTCAGTGCTGAAGTTACACGAAAGCTATTTGGAGACAAACCTCGTCGTTTTGAGCTTTGGTCAGATGACGAGGGCTACCTGACCCGGAACCCCTCCCCTTCTCCGAACTTCTACACCACATTAGAGAAAGGATGTTTGATTTCAACGAATTCAGCATATGTCAGACCCTCGTACATCGCGAATGTTCTGCGAAATAGTCTAGAACCCAACACTGCCCGAAGGCAACCCGAAGCCGAAACAGTCCTCAACGTCCAGTTTAAAGGATGGCACAATCGCTTGTTAAAAATAAGTATGAAACTCTTGAAAGAAGATATCTTTCAATACAGCGGTTCCCAACCTTATATTTCTAGCGTACACCTTCATTAGTTATTTTTATCTTTGAGACTCCATACTACCGTATCTCAGGCACCCAATCATCCCCAGCACAAAGTTTTTGTTAAAAATGTTGAAGGTTTAGGTTAGCTAAACGATTCGAATTAACTTAATAGCATCTGTAGGATATATTTTTGATTTTACATTTTATTCTATTTTTTATCATACTCAGCGCCAAAGCAAATGAATTCACATTAACTTACGATGAGAAATTACAATTATTTATTGTGATAGTCAGTTATTCAAGTGGGAGACAACTATAATGCAATCCTTGACCTTATTTTATGCGGTTGAAAATGGGTTCAAATGAAGACCGATATTATCTCAAGTTTGAAGCTACGTCATGCTTGTATATAATATACTTATGAATGCTCATATAATATGCTCAGATGAGAATGCTCTTTCTACAAGCTATGTGCTTGTGAAAGGTATTGAATATTTTATTGCTTTAACACTGAGAACTTGTGGAAACAAAACTATACTACTTTTTTCATTTTAATCCCTTATGTTTTGTATTTTCCGTCATTACCAACATTGCTTTCGCGTAGCCCCAGTTGGTCAGTTGCATATCCCCAGGGGTACGCGTATCACAGAATGGGAACCTCTGCTTTAATAGATCAGAAAATCAAAATCTTGCAATGAAGATAAGAAAAAACATTGTTGGACACATTTTCTGCAAACTCAATTCAATACACCATTTTTAAATTTGCCACAGAAAATAAAAAATTCTGGAAAGCACAATCCATTATTATCCAGAAGAATATTTTATGCATTGTAGGCATTCTTTTCATCATAATCGGAGAGAGATCGCGAGAACTTCAAGCATCTTTTCTTTCTGCTTGATTATTCACAACATTCTCACCACGAAGAGTGGGCGTTGCATTTTTGCTCTAATTATTTCGCATTTGTTTGACCTGCCCATCCAAGGGGGTGGGGTTGCTCCAGACATCCCGGTTACTGGGTTTTCTGCTGGAACTCGTTCACACACACTTGTTACGATTGTGGAGGCGGGACTATCATTGAAATATGCTTATGTGGGAAGAGAATGAAGAATGAGTTTTTATGTTTCTATGCTTTCTTACTATGGAAAATTCTAGCCTACGAATTCCATTCAATTTATTTGTAGAATGAAGTCCGTCTGAATTAAAGCTACCGGTTCGATGTGGGCTTGAAAAATTAACAAAATCGTTTACTCTGAAATAAACTTCCGGCATATTTCTCTTTTATCATAGTTTCACTGCACCCTTTAGAGACGTTATTCATTAATTGTTTGGTTTTATAGAATGACCTTTCTTGATGAGGCATGGAATGGCGCAAGTAGCTAAAGCTAATTACATTTCCGCAACTTCTGCACTTTAAACAGCTTAGTTATATGATTTTAAAAACATTAAACGATTTCCGAGAAACATTGTTTAATAAACTTTGTATGTATTTAATTTTCTGTAAGATTTCAGACTCCACTCAACGAGAAAATAGTAGGTGACCGCTGGCAGGGTGACATATGTTGTCCTTTAAGACATTTTCTAGGAAGCCCAAGTATTTCATCTCAAGTATTAGTTAACTAGTTATTCACTCGCCAAGCTCTTTTCGTTATCCCAAAGGTAAAAAGAAGGGTACCTCCTCGAGAGACAAAGTGTGACGTCTGGTGACCTTGGAAACAATACTGTCTTCAAAATGCTAACATCCTGCAAAACATTAACTAAGATACCGATGAAGAACAGATCTTAGTTTGCTTTTTTTTACTTGAGTTCTACTGTGTACAGAACTACCAGTTAGTGATGATTGGCGCATGTTGAGTATGTAGATAAAGAGCTAAAACAGCTAATTGGAACGATCAAAGTACCTAAAAATTATTGGTGAAACTCAATTAATTCTCCGTCTCGCTATAAGACATTTTTTCCGACAAAATATATTTTTCAGTTAGAAATTTTCAGTTGCAATACCGTTGAAAGAATACATACGCGATAAAAATCACAAGTAATATTTACCTTCTCTTAGTTGAATGGCGTTATCAACATTGTGATGATAAACATATCATCACTTAACAAGCAACACCATCTATCTCAATTTTTTGAAATTTCAAAGAGGAAGATTCAATTGAATTTTTCGCAACCAATAACGAATATTTCTGAATTTTTTTCAACAACTGCTATGCACATGAGACCATATGTTGCAACCAGACGTGAAAAAAAATCTAGAAATATTCGTTATTGGTTGCAAAAAAATTATTTGAATCCTCCTCTTTGAAATTTTACAAAATTGAGATAGGTGGTGTTGCTTGTTAAGCGACGATATGCAAAGAATATATATGCAATAAAAACCAGAAGTAATATTTTCCTTCTCTTAGCTGAGTGGCGATAGCAACACTGTGGTGACAAACACCATGCAGCATGTTGGTAGTTATGTTTAGAAGGGTGAAATCACGATACCAAATATCTTTTTCAAAAAAATCATAGTAGTGCTCATAATGTCTTGATTTTACCAAACAATTAAAATATTCAGTCAATCTTTTCTTTTTTGAGGCATTTTAAAGCTGTTCAAATAATCTTCGCTGATTCTAATATCGAGATGAAAAAATATCTTTAAAAATGGCAACAGATATACATAGTTATCCCCGATTTGGCCGAAGCCGTGCGATCCAAACGATAGGTCGCGTGAAGCAACCCTACCCAAACAATTCAGCTTTCTAGCCACAAAGGGGAAAATAAAAACAAAAACAGAAAATTCAATATTCAAAGTGAAAAAGCAAGGTTAAACAGTTCTTTGACAATATTAGAAAAGGCCGGCCCTCTTAAAAGATTCAGTTTTTAGTATGTCTTTGAGCTCTTTACTTTGCCAATTACTGGGCCAAGACTGCCTCAAATGATCCCACTTCTGAAGGAGTATATGACCATGACCCACGTCCACCGACTCACCCATTGGGTTTAGAGTCTACAAGGATGGATGAGAAGGAGCACATAGAAAACAGGACATTCGCCTCTTCCACACGGGCACTAGGGATCTTTACCCAAGAAGCGAGCTTAATGACTAGGGAAAACGCCATGTCCCGTAAAATCTTGATTTAAGAAGAAATCACCATTCATTCGCTTATAGTCCACTTTTTCTAGCAATGAATAAGTAAATCTAGCTTTAGAACCACTTGACCAATGCTTTTGCCATGCCTCCATAATTCCCCCTCCCCCTGAGGCATTTTTAATTTTGATTCTAGAAAGACAAAAAGAAAAATCCACGTGTTCTTTAGTCGAGGCCATCTTTGCCAACTGATAGAGGCACGTTCGTTTCCTTCGAATCCCCGATGATCCTTTATCCAAATTAACTGGATATCTCTTTCGTATTCCTTTTTTTTTATTCCTTAATTTCATTAATAATTAGTCATCTCTCATGTACCGAAACTAAGGACATAGCCGCAGATCGGGAGTCCTTAATTATTTTCGTTTGCTTTAGTTCCCTTCCAATAATATATTTAACAGCCTGACGAATTGCCACAATCTCATCCATAAAAACTGTCGCCTCATGATACAGTCGAAATAATTCTGAGAAAATATCATTATTTGTTTGGAAGTGAACAAAAGCACACCCAACTCTGTTCCGGATTTTCGAGCCATCAGTATATATATATAAAGTTTCCAAAGGTTTGGCTCTCACCAAAAAATGACCAACCAATTTTGGCCACCTCTCATGGCTTTCTGGCCATCTTAAAATTAAAACTCTGAAGGCCACCAGTTTCACGAGAATTTTTAATACATTGAATTTTTTGCGAAGTCAAAACCTCAGTGAAGTTGAAAACAGGTATTGTTAAAATTCATTAAAAATAATTTAGAGAAATACATTCATGATACTCATCAGAATTTGCGAAATCATCAGTGATACTTCTTAAAATTTTAAGAATAATGCATTATCTTACTGAGTTGAAAGACTGTGGATAAGTATGCTAAATCATAATGTTTAAAGGATGCAGCTATAATTCATTTTTAAATTATAGCGTTTACGTAGAAACATGATCTTATCAAATATTACATAGCATAAAGACGTAAATGTTTAAAAGACTAAAATGTTTTAAATGCAATTATCAGATTGTAAAAATTTGTTAGAAAGAAAGCGAATAGAATAAATTTCATTATTATCCATCATGTTGTATTCAAAACAAAAAAGAAAGCAAGAAAAAGAACAATTGAAATGGGCAAAAGCAAATTCTAGGTTATCATGAGCCAACATGGATTTCAGTGGGCACTTAATTTCTGAATGAAGTTGATTATCATCCTCCATATACCAATTTGGTAATTTTAAAATTCATTCTCGATTGAAATCCATGACTGAGGGGTGATTATCGAATTGAAATTTGTCTGTGAAAGTTATTATCTATCAACTTCATTAACAAAAATGCTTTTTCCTACCTCTGAATTTTCTGTTTTAGAAAAATATTTGAATACAGTGGATAAACTGTTAATAAATAGTTCGGATAATGAACCCTTTACGAAAGAGCTTTACATTCGGACGATGAACTCATTTTCGGGCGACGAATTGTTTTATTCATTTTTGGGTCTCCAGAACGAATTAATCGAAATTCCATAAAAGTCTGTGATAAATCGATGATCGGATAAGAACACTTTTGCGAAAAAGTTTTACATTCGGACAATGAACGCATTCTTGGATAACGAATTTTTTAAAAATTCATTTCTGGGTCTCCAGAGCGAATTAATCGAAATCCTGCAAAAGTATATGATAAATCGATGGTCGATTAACGAAAAAATCGGATAGTGGACGTTGTCTTCGAACCTGTTATGTTCGTTAACCGATGGCCCACTGTATAACTTAATGTATATGGTTAATCCTTTGCGAACAGGTACGGCGTATAATGTGCGCCACAGTTCACCGATCTTAAGATTGAGGTGTAGGAAATCCAGTTAACGAAGAGGATAGCGGCTGAAATTTGGACAAAAATGTGTATACCATCTATCCATTCAAACCCCTAATCTTATTACACTGTGAAAAATAAAGTTTCATATAAGTAAATAAGCACAGAATTGGAAAAAATGGGATGGCGTATAAAGTGCTCCAACCTGATCTGAGTGTTCTAAAAAGTTACCTTCCGCAAAGAGTGACATCCAAAAGTTTTAATTTCTTTGTGTTTCTTTCAACACATAATGAATATTTTCTACTGACTCTTCTACTCCAACCTTCACTACACTTTTTTAATACAATGTAAATTAAAATACCAAGTATTAATGAAATGCAGATCTCTCTTTCCACCGAGCTTGCCAGATATTCGATTGCGTCGCTAGCTAGACAAGACTAAAAGTAGTAAACGATGTAAGAGCCAAAAAAAATTCAAACACAGTTTGTCACGTGAAAGTTTCAAATGAGCAATGCGTTATAATGTGGTAAACGTGAAAAGGGCCTGGTAGTCCACTAAATAGTTCAAAAGAACGTGTAAACAGGTCGCTACTACTGCGAGCGTTCCTACGGCTAGTGTGAACTTTTTTTTTTTGCGATTTCCCAACATTTTTACTTTTGACATTTACAACATTTACCACTTTTAATCCTCGCTTATTTGTTATCGACGCTGTTTCATAACGCAGTGTATTCAAAACAAGATCATATTGTCACTTGGTAACGTGTAGAGATTCTTATTTAAAGGACTTCTATATGTAATATAGTTGTAAGAAATGGCGTAAACATGCTTTTGAGAGATATATATAACATTACTATATACTACAGCCATATTAGTTTTCCTTCTTCCTTTTTTCTTTCGAACCACAGGAGAACATTTTTTTTTTTTTTTTTAAAAAACTGCAGGGAAAAAAACTGAAGAGAATATTAATTTTCTTGAAGAAGATTCGAAATTGAAGCAAGTTTAATTATGCAAGGAATTCTTGTTAAACACGTAGAGAGGGAGTGGTATATTTTTTATTTATTTGCTCATTTTTTTGTTATTTTCTATTCAGCTATCTATTTTCAGATTTAATTTACTAACAACTGGATAAAAAAAGAACTAGCGAACCGCAAAAATTATTCAAATTTACTCATTATAATACCACTTATCTTGTTCTTACCCACATTTTGAAATTTCCAATTTGAAAAAAAAATCCGATATCCAAGAGTTAATTTTCCTCTTTCTTTTCTTGAAGTATTTTGAAAGCATTAAAAGTCTCAAAGTTCTTGAAATCCACAAAAAATTTACATCTTTCTTTAATACTTTTAGTTATCATGTATTTAGTTAGTAATTCAAAGTCAGAAAGCTATTTAAATAAAAGGCTCCAGAATGAGGCCATAACATTCTCAGATATTAGAATGTTTTGTTTAACTAGAAACAAAATTGTACTTTTCATCGTGAAAAATGCGTTTTAGTCTAAATGTAAGTATGCAGCAAATTTTATTAGATAGAAAAGTTTAGAGTTTAGCTTAGTCAATTAAATATAGGTTTACAAATTCTACCCTGATCAAACGTGAACATCCTTTCTATTTCTTAGAAAGCGTCATTTATGTCGTCGTAATATATGTAATATCATGTACTTGGAATTAAGATGTATTTCTGTGGCGCAACCTTCAAAAGAATGTTTCACAGGTGAAATGAATCATTTTCCACGAACAGTTTCAGTATTAGTAATGTGTATAAATATTACTTGTATCGAAATAGCAATTCATCTTAAATCGTATTGAATTTCTCACATTGCTCAGGTGTCACATTTTAATATACAGCAACTTGCAGCGACATTTAATGGCCACAATAAGTAAATAATTTTTTCATAATTTTTTTTATTATTGAAATAAACTCTGTCACACGATATTTTTTTCTCTTCAGGATTAGATGATGCATTTCAGCGAAATTCAGTTTTTTTTTTTTTTTTAACTATTCATTTTCAAAAACCTTTTTGTTACAAAGGAATTTCCAAACTTTTTTTCATTTTTAAATGATTTCGATTTTAATCACATCTTTTTTTTAACTAGTTCTTTAAGATAATACAATTTTGTTGCAAATGTACTGCCAACCGATATTTTCCGCTACAAATTTGAATGATGCATTTCAATAAATTGCAATTATTTGTGAGATATTTTCTCAATTTTTCTCATTTTTTTATATATAATTTCAAATATTTGATCTCCTCTAATCTTTGAAACACCAGGTTTCTAGGAAAACTTATCGAAATTCTTGAATTGCTATTGAGCCATATAAACCTTATTCCATGACCGTAACTGTAACTCTTCATTACGAATTTTCTGAAAATTTGGTAGAGTGTAGCAATGAATCGTACAAAAAAGACACATGCCATGCATGAAAAAATAAAATTTGGGAGATTTCTAATATGTTCAGCTATCGTCGGTATTTTAATTATTTGACATTTTCTTTTATCTTTACTTTTCTTTTTTATTGTCCATATGCCATATGTGAAATATTTGGTAAACTTCCAGTTTTAATCTAAAAAATTATTCTTTAAATGTTCGTTTGTTTACTGGTTTACCCCTATTTTTCATCAGTTACGAAGTTATATTTTTTGTTTTAGTGTTGGATGTTATATATCAATAAATTTCAGTGTATGTTTGCTCTTTTTATTTTTTACCTTTCAGTTAACCGTGTTTTTTTCTACTTAGATTTTTTCAAATAAATGAACCTGCTTTAATCTTAGACAAGCGCCAACTTTCTAGGAGGGCATATCGAGACTCTCGAAACAATAATTAAAGGACCATATATATCCTTGACCTTAACTGTAACTATTAATCATGAATCTTCTGGAAACTCAGCAAAAAGTAAAAATGAATTATACAAAAGGACACACACATACAAAAAACAAGAAAAATTACGAATCGAAAGTTTGACTTTTAAGTAAAGGTTGTGCCAGCATTTTGCAAAAGGATTTCAAAACTTTAGGTAATTCTCACCTGACCTTTCATCACGAAAAAATTGGAAAAAACATTAAATTTTTTTTATACGAAAGGGTTCGCCATTAAATCATAACTATAATTGATGGTGATGAAGCCATTTCATACAGCCTTTGCCGCTAGCGAACATGTAACGAACGTACAACGCCGTAGTATATTGTTTCGTTGTCCATCCCTCTATTTATTAGGAGGCCCTTAAAAGGAACAGGAAGCTAACGAGATGGCAGTTAGTGAACGGTATAATGATTTACCTTCTCATTTTTATTACTGTTTACTTATATTTTTAGCACGAGAAGGAATGGAATTTCAGTTTGAAAGCCAAAACTTCTAAAAAAAATCGTCTGTTTTGTATCGGCCACAAAGAAGACGTGAGAAAGCCGATTGGGGTCTGGATTTTCCAACCTGACATTGCTTGCAAATAGGCGACTTAACAAAACTCAGCTTGTTTTCTGCGTCTAAGTCACGCGCAAGAGTGAGATTATTTTTACGATTTTCTATCGAGAGGTGACCTGGTTTGGTATTGCAAAAATGTCACTGCGGTTTGTACTTTTTCGAGAACAAATGTTCCGGAGGTTTATTGGCGGGAAATTTTTGATGATAAAATCTATAATGTGGCTTATTCGATAGAAGAAAAGTTAGAGAGAAACCGACGAAGCTGTGAAATTAAAATCTGAGTTGGGAAGAGTTAATATAATAATATACTTCGATTTAATGTTTTTTTTAAAAAGGCTAATAAGTTCGAATTATTACAATAAATTTTGCTGATTTATTTTAATAAACATTTATTGAATAATTTATTATTTTGTTGAACCCGCACATTGATTTCAATAATTATTCAGACCACCGGAAATTTGCTTTTAATTTTATCCTTTCTTCAACGATTAAAATCTTATCTAGAATTTAAATTTTAATTATATCAGCCGTCGTTCCAAAATTTCACATCAAAATAAAAAAACATCTAAAGTTATTTTATCTGCTAAAATGAGATAACTTTTTATTATAATCTCAAACAGCTCGAAAATATTTCTACTTAAAATAATTCTTCATAATAATTTTAATGATCTTTTTGGAAGAAATCAAGATAAAAATATCCGGTTTGCTTCCCATAAACCGAATCCGCTTTCAAGGGCAGTCATCACAAGCTAACTTTTCAGGGCGTTGTCAAATTCTAAACAGCAAGCCTGTAAATACCCTTCTATCTTTTAAGCTTGCGGAAATGAAATTCGTGGGATGATAACTCAATAAACCCAAAACTTTTTCTCGGTGTTATCGTAAAATTAAACTCCATGATATACGAATTTCTGCTTCAGAGTGGTTCTGATATATTGCTTAATTATCCAATTTAAACCTAATTTTGTAAACTGTTTGCTTTTTTCGCTTTTCCAAATACTAAGTATACATAGATAAAGTACTGTAATCGTTAAAATTTTGATGTCGGAATTCCTAATCACATTCAATTCCTAATCGATGGAATAACATCACAAATTGGTACTATTCCACTTCATTTTTTCATTTCGTCCCTTTCCCTCCAATATATTTTTTTTATGATTTCGCAATTCCGACTTAATACGTGTTAGTGAAATATTTTTCTGTATTTCTATTATTATCATTTACTCAGATAAAATGTTTGTCATAAAGAAAGAACATATTTTGGTGTACTTTTTTAGGCCCGTCTTCCAGCGCTAATGGGGTCAATTCGCATGTCGTCACAGCCACATGATAAACGTAATTACGCGTGTCTACCTGCGAGTTGTGAAAAGCTGTTTTGTGGCATGTTACCACAAGCAGCAAATGCAAGATTCACTATGGGTTTCATAATTAACCAGCCGCGCCCGAGGTGTATCACATGAATAAAAATTCATCCACTGGGAGCGAGACTATCAATTTATACGACTCGGCGAGATAGTCTTATCGACACACTTGCATAAATAAAATTTTATTTCAGCGCAATTAGATCAACAAACAATAAACCTTACTTATTTAATGCGAATCAAATGCAGAAAATTGAAAAGCTTATACTGAATAAAATTAATAGTATTTTTATCGGAGGGATGGAGCATATTAGCCTTTGAAAAATATTTTTACAGCATTGTTGGGTTCTGACTAAATGAGCCCAGTGCCGCCGAGCCGAGCCGGGCCAAGCATTATAATTGTGGTTGCTAATCAGCGGACCAAATCATGTATTCCGTTTGCCCGGTCACATCCTGTATTGTTGCGAAAAATCTGACTTCTAGTTATCTTTGTAATTTCGATTAATGTGATGAGAATGTGTGAGTTTTATATTCAGAGAAAATTAGTGTAAAAATATAGTTCAACTAATACCGGCCCCATTTCCCAAGGATAAAAATAAAATCTTCTTGAAAATAAGAAAAATATTTTTTTTTCCCTTGTCCCAGCCCCGGCCCCTGGGATTTTGACCCCTGTCTCGGCGGGCCTGAACGAGACGTGACTGCGTAACAACTCGGCTTTGATACTATTTTTGCTTTCTGACACTACTGAATAGTCGAAGAAAGGCAAATAGTTTCTCAGTGTGTGCTCTTAAGATTTGGTTATAAAGTTGGTCACGTTACACATATAAAAGTTAGTGGACGCAATGACCTGCTGCTGTTTACGGAAATAACTCTACAAGAGTCTCACGCAGATCAACATGTTGCCGAAATGACGTCAATACGCAGCTATGTTAAGCCGTAAGCGTGCGTTAACTGGTATTATTCATGAGAAAATTTTACGCAAGGTAAAAAAGGGGGGAAATGAAAGAAACACCCTTAAGAACAGTATCATCTGCAAGATAAATATATATATATAGTTTACAACAGTAATGTAGTTATGGATCAGTCGATTTATTAATATCTGTTAACGGGAACTATAAATCTATTTTCACAATCTTGCTTATAATTTATACAGTTTTGTTTAATAAAAAAGCAATATACCTCTAAACGAAATCAAAGTATAACATTTGCAGAGATGTAGTGAAGCCGGAGGGCGCCGGAACGCCGTTACGGTACTACCATTTTTTACAAGAAGTAAATAATAAAAAATTGTAAAAACCTCCTTAAAACAGCGCGATTTTTGTCGTCCAGGTTAGGGTGTTCCAGCACTGCTTATTTCGCGACTGCACCATTGAGCATATAGTGTCTAAAACAGTGATATAATTATGAATTACTGTTATTAATTCTGTTCCTGTTGTTTTCGCATTGATTTCCCAAATTCGAGTTAAATAGTCATCTCTAACCGATTTGATTCAACATACTACAACTTAGCGTAGAATGACACCACGCAACGTGGAACAATCTTTGAAAATGCAGCTGTTTACGCGAAATAATACAGATAAAATTATAATTCTACATTCTTCCAAAATTTATTAATCAAAATAAAACATATTCTACATTAAAAAAACACATTTTTGGTTATTTTTACAAACACTTAACATAATACGATAACCTCCAGAGGCCTGTCCTGATCTAAAAGTCGTAATTTATGTTTTACCATTTGATACAACAGCCACAATGCTGTTCAATATCGCAGAAGCGTCGCAACAAAATTGTGCAGTATCTCTTATTAAAATTTATATTAACTGGAAAGTGATATTCAGCAGAAAGTCCTCAAAAATCGATCAAGTCAAAGATACAAAATTTTGACAAAATTTAATTTGGTTAGTTCATTTATGGATTTTAATTTAATAGACCCTGGCTAATTCAAAAGTTTTTAATTCGAAATCGTAGGTAATTCTAATTTTTTTTCTCTGGTCCCTTGAATTTCGTATTAGTTTTAATTTTAAGTTTTAGCTATATTAACGTCCCGTTTTGAAGCAACACGAGGGCTATTTGGGAATGAACCACGCACTTTTGAACCGCGGCCAGAGGACTATAGTATAGACGATAGATAGTTCTAGTGTGAACGGAATAAGACTGATACTGTGAAACATTTTGAACAGATAGAACTGCTTGAACTGCTTTTATGTATAGGTTGTTGTTTTGATAGTGTTTAAAGTTTGTTTTATTATTCATTTTTTATTGATATTTCTCATTTTTATAAATTTTGTTTTTCAATAAATTGGTTCGGGCGTTTGGTTGTGGGGGGCACCGGCTCTGGTGTTCGTGCTTTATCCACCTTGTGCCCATTTAAAACCAAATGAGGTGACTCTAGTAGTCATAGGTATGGGGTTTCAGGGTGGCGTTACGTCAGATGACGAGGATGACACCTAAGCTGGCACCCCCTCTCCAACCTTCCGCACTACACCAGCGGGGTCAGACGATGAGTAAGACACCTGAACTAGCAATTCGGATATATTTATAAGAACGTCAAAATTTTCATTTAATATAAACGTTTGTTTCAAATTCTTTCAAGCCCCGTGCCTGTTCTGTTTTTTGTGCTCATACACTTCGATAATTAAATGTCTGCTCCCACATTTTGAGCTTTCATGTGAAAGGAGAAATGGTGCAATTCATAATTAGGCGATTTAATCAGTATCTCAAGGGAGATTATGCACACTTCTGTTTGGAACACCATGCCAACCTTGAGAGTTCATTAAGTTAAGCCTGCGTATGTCTTGAATTTTGAGGAATGCATTGATACTGCTAAATATTTGTGTTATCAAGCAACTAGTGTTCGTTAAACATCGATACTATCGAAGCCAAGTCGATAGTATCAGGTTTTCGGAACTATCGACTGAAGCAATCTATAGTATCAACTTTCTCAAAACTATCGATACTATCGATAATTTTCTCCCGGGCAATACTATCGATAAGCACCTTTTCCGTCGATAGTTATAAAACTATCGACTGGAACTATCGATACTATCGATAGTTTCAAAATTATCGACTGGAACTATAAATAGTTTCGGAAGTATCGACAATTTCTAAATTATCGACTGGAAATACACCTATCGATAGTATCTCCAGGGTAAAAACTATCGATAGTATCGCCGGGGTGAAAACTATCGATTGTATCGATAATTTTAAAATTATCGATAGTTGAACTATCGATGTTTAAGAAACACTACAAGAAACAGAAAGGGAATTTAAAAGGACAGACAAGCGAGCTTTAAACTGAATTTGCAAACTGATTACCAGTGACGTTTCGAGGGTAAATAGACCCAAGGGCGTAATATTTTTAACACTCTTCGTCATATTTAGCTTTGACTTCGTGGTATCTCCCTAATAAAAAGAGATTGGCACCAGGGTAATCGAAACGCCACTTGACCCCTCGTCGCCATGCCACTGGACAGACAATAACATAGACAACGTGACACACTATTAATGGGAATGTCTGAAATCGATTTGAACAAAAATATAACATAAATGACCAATTTAAACTTAAAGAAATAGTTCTTCGCAACTATACATTTGGATCAATCAGTCTTTAATACTTTCCATTTTCAAAATATAAATATTTGCCTCAAAGCGCTAAAAATAAAATATATCATTAAGATTTTTGAAACTCTTGGATATTTTTTCATTCAGATTTCACTTATCAAAAGATAGAATGTAGTGTGCATCCTGAAAAGAAAGTAACACAATGCAGATTTCACCGGAAAGAATTTCATGCTACAGAAAAATGAATTGTCAAAGGCATTGTTTTTCAAACTCTACATGTTTGTGCGAAGAATAGCGATATAACCAGAAGCTACGCGTGCAGATAAAACAATAGCGGTAATAAAGCATTGCGTTTGTTATAAAATATATACATTTTTTTTTATATTTGTAAGTTACATGAATGACCAATGAGAAGGAGAGACATGAAGTTTTAAAATAACATATATCCGCAACCCACGCCGACCGACTCACCTATAGGGTTTAGAGTTACATAAAAATTTACCTTTCTAGTTAATTTTGTTTTTGAGTTATCGTGTTCACATACAAGGGGTGATCAAAAAGTATCGAGACAGGTCCCCACCCAGTGACGGTTTTTGGCAAAATGAAGCCACAGCCCCTCACCCCACCCAATGTCGTACATTCGCCGCCAGATTAGTATTGCGATGTACTTTAAATAGATTTTGAGGTCTCGAGGGACGAGGCAAACGCCTTTAGCACCTGTGCAAAAAACCACCTCTGGCCCCACCTTCAAAGCTAAAATATGCAGACTGAAGACAGACCAATCGGGGCAGTGCCAATTGCTCCTTATCCCGAAACTTTTTATTATCCCTCTTCCCAGGTAGCACTTAATATTGTCTAATATCTAAAGTAATATTGTACAATATTTTTTCCAATATTGAAACAGTGTAATACGTAAGACTTTTTCAATATTGTACGATGTTTTTTTCATAATATTGGATAATGTCATATAGTACTGTATGATATTATACCATATTAAATAATATTGTACTATACTGAATAATATTATATAACATTGAATAATATAAAAATATAATGAATATTTTAAAAATACATTTTAGAAGCATGGAAAAATATTAACCACTTAATTTCTAAGTACTGAACTTATGGGTAACACTTTGTGATTTTTTGAACACCTTTACTTACAGCGAGCTTTGAACCGGCACCTTACCACTGGACCACCGAGACTTGCAGCAGAAAGCGTAAATGATGATAATAAAATGTAGTTACAGAGTTCGGATCTCTACGAAATTTCATGTACATTCAAAATTAATTCTGAATAATCTTTTTTAATTAAATTATCTTTTATCTTACAATTTCGAGTTCAAAATGAAATTTGAAGTCAAAGAGGAAGCAAATTTAGCTCTTATATCTAAGTTTACTAATTTCATAAATTAAGGCAATAAGGTTTTAAAGTATTTATGATAATATGTTTGAAGGGTTTTAAAATTAGTTAGAAATTTATTTATTCCTCTTTCAATGTATTACGAGACGCCTTTAACATTTATAATTAAAGCAGTGGCGAATCTAGGATTCGGGTCTGGGGGGGGGGGGCGGAGGGCATAAAAAGTTTGTATCGTCGTGCCGAATGTCAAACCTCAAGGCTAAAGTAAACCGAAACTCTTTAACTTTACAGATTTTACTCACCTGACAATAAGAATCATAAAGAACAATACAATACTTTCTATAATTTAATAAAAATTACAATGAAATAACTAGCCAAAAAATGTCTTGGACAACAAAAAACAAGTGCAATGACTACAAAAATAGGAAAATTTTCGAGCCTGTCCAAGTCAGAAAGCAATGTTGAAACGTTTTTATTATTTTTTTTAAAGATGGAAATTAAGAAAAAACAGTTTTAATGATTTTAAATAATATCAAGAATTCTGGCTTGGCTCTGGGGGGGCTGTAGCTCGATAGCCCCCCCCCTGGATTCGCCACTGAATTAAGGTATTGCTTGAAAATCAAATGCAAGATTCGCAACAATAAATCCAGAGCATATTTTTACGATGAGAATAACACTCAATTTTTTTTTCACAGAACAATAGATAATCCATATGTGAGGGTTGCTTTATGGTTAACTTCATTAGTTGAATCCGGACCGCCTTTTATATACAGTAAAACAAGAAGATTGTGTAAACATTATTTTTCAAATGAATATTTTGTAAAACATTTTTTTGGACATATGATTCAACGTTGATTAATATAGTGTTAAAGTATCATCATGCTGCCATCTGTCGATGGTAAGAATAACTTCACCTTAAAATATTGAGCAACACTGATAAATGTAGAAAATAAAATATTGTATGCATTGTATTGTATAGTATGATATAATATTCAGTATCGTAAAGAATAAATTGTTCCAGTGGAGTTTTTTTAAATAAAACCTCCAGTCGAGTGATATCCTGAGTTAGTGAAAATTTAGTATCTCTCAAATACTGATACATACAATACTTCGTTACGGTATTCGGTGTTCATAATATTGTATAACATTGTGCAAATATTATATAATATTTCTGTGATACTTGGGTTACACATGTAGAAACAGACCGACAGTCAACCCGTGGACGGATATGAACTAAAATTTGATACATATCTATAATTTTGGTTGTAAAAAACTAATTAGTTTCATTAAGCCTCATTGCGTTTTGACTTATCCTGTTCACATGCACCTTGACGGTCAGACAAACTGATGTCAGTAGACGGATTTCGGAAAAAATTTGGTACAAATATACAGTTTTGGTGCAAAGACCACGTAGCAAATTTCATTCTTCTAGCTCACCCCATTATTGAATTATCAAGTTCATAGACATAAATTCCAAATATACATCAGGAGGTTTAAAAGATGGAGATTCGTCAAAATGTGAAGGTAGTGGGGTTTTTTTTTTTTTTTTTACGCTTACGGTTCTTCTGTAAAGCGCCTATCATATCTTGGAAAACTCTCCATTAGATCTTATTCGCGAGTACCTTCGAGTATATTGAATCATTACACGAAGAAGTTTCTTGTAAATAAGTCGTGTCATGTGGTGTTTAGTTTTATCATCTGTTCGCGAGCTATAATTTACACTTCAAATGATTAAATTAGGCGGTATTAAACACTTATAGAAATTTGACTGATAGAAAGTTTTAGAATTTATCTCAAAAATGAACTCAATTTTCTTTTTTTTTAAATATTTGTTCGTCATTGTTCAGTTTGAATAGTAAATATATCTTGCTCGAACTGTAAATCTCCTGTTACAAAAAAAAAAATTAGTGCCATACACGGTTACGCAATTACATTCTTTTCGACTCTTCCATAAAAATCATCAACGATAATCATTGCCACACAGATTCAGACTATAACCACTTCTGAAGAACTCTAGCACTTCTGGGTTACAGTTTTAGTCGACTGGAGGTCTCCGCAGCGGGTTGTACTCCGCAAATCTCGTCTCGTCGATAATCATTGTTAAAAGGAAATCACAACCGTAACCACCGATACTATCGGTGATTGATTGATTGATTAAAGGGGTTTATGGGATTTTCAGGCTATTTAAAGACTATTATCCCCTATTCATCCAAAAATTTTTTAAATCCGCTTTAAAAAATGAGGGAAAATTGCCATCAAAAAGTGGACTTAATTATTGCCGACCTGGTTGAATCAAGACAAAAAAAAAAATGCGCCCGTTCTAAGTAAAGCCTCCATCTTCTTTATTCCTTTTCATCGGTGGTTGTGTCACATCTCGGTCTTAGCGATCAACAACGAACTCGGGGAACTTCTCCGTTATAGAGCCATTTATTTTCTGTTGCGGCGCCATCTATCTTTTGCTTTTAACATCATAAAATGCTGTATATATAATTTGAGGGGAAACAAACTAAAAGGACAATCACAAAAGTGATAAAAATTCTTTCTATTTTTAAGGATTAAAAAATTGAAATTTTATAAGGTCTTTATTTATTTAAAACACTTCAAACGACAGTTTGAAGCTGATGGGAACGAAATATAGAAACTGAATTTTCAAATATAATAAATAGCAAATAATAAAGCTCAAATATAATAAGTAGCAAATAGCATAAGTACACATCTCTCAATTTTTATGTATATCGAATTTTAGTCATTTTATGATTTTGTGTACGAAACACACTTCATTTATTTTTTTGAAACATTAAATATTTTTCAAATAAATTGTAAAACTACAATATGATCAATACAGCTTTAAAATTTTTATAAAGACTTAGTTTGGCAGTTTGGCAAAACGTCTGCCATGAAACTGCTCAGATACAACAGAAACTCCTTTTCAAAAATTAACAAATAAAAAAATATTTTTCTGTCAGCAAACGTAATATTTCTGTGAAAGAAAATCAGACGAGAAATAATTCCAGTAATTTTATCCTATTTTGAATTTACTTATGAATATAATTCCAGTAGCTAACTAGGGTGGGACAGGCAGGGCACGTACCCTGGGCGCAAAATTAAGGAATTAATTAGTTGTGTTTAAAAAATGTTCGTTCTTTTTAAGCTCTTATTCCAAATACTCTTAACAATTAAAATAGTTTCAACAAAGTGTGGGAAAACCTAAAGGATGCAATCATTTTTACAACCCGGAAACCCGCTCAACCTGTGACAAAATTGCAAATAGAATTATGTAACAGAAATTTTTATGACTAAAACCTCATTTTCAACTGAAAATGGAAGATCATTTCAAAGGGATGTCCATTTCAAAGATTTGCGTCCTGGGGAGTTTGAGATATGGGAAGATAATTTAAAATAGATTAATCCCGTAGGATTCTCGTGGTTTCGCAGGATATCTGATTCATACTGATTGGGTATCAGCTACTTCGGAAATTCGTGACAAATAATTAGAGGAAAAGTATTTCCTAGTATTACAAAGTATCATCCCTAGTTACAATAAGCAGAGAGTGAAGCACGGAAAAAATTATCTCAGATTCCGTTTACTTTCAAGAACAGTTAGGGCCTTTTCTTACTAAAAAAGCCCTTTCAAAAAAAATAAGTTTCAGAAAAAAAACTAGAATCACCTTTCCAAAGATAAAGAGGGGAGAGGGTGCAATTTTGGTATTTGCCCTGGGCGCCATTTTATGTTGGTACGCCACTGTATAATTCAAACATATTTCCCTTAGAAAATAATAGACTGATTCTTGCTTCAACCAAAATTTGTAAACATAAGAATAATAAGAAAATAAACATAAGAAATTATTATTTTACCAGGTTACAGCATTTCGAGAACATGGTAATGCTACATCTATTATGAAATTTTCGCAAATATTAGCAAGCACCTGCTTGAATTTTTACTTAAATAGTATTTGCTTAAAATATTGTTTATGTTCAACTGTTATTTCTTTTTAATTTTATTGGTTTGTTATTTCTCCTATTGTCTTTTTATTTACGACAAAAATGGAAGTCAAGTATCATTTTCATTACCTTGTTAAACAACTTACCACTAGGGATTTTAAGAAAATCTATATCAAGATTAAAAGGCAATTGAAAGAATGATCTGATCAGATGTTAGATGGACTTTGAGCACTTATAAACCATAAAACTGTGGTTTATGTTCGGAACTGCAAGATTTTCTTTTGAGTGTTATTTTTATGTAATTAAATTGCAGTGATACTCGTGATATATTTAAGCACTTGTGATGTATTTAAGCAACTCTCATAACCAGATTATTAGCCATTACAGAAATATCTCTGCATATTTCGAATACATTGAATATTAGTTCAATAATAAATTCCTGAAAGAAGCGTACAGTCAAACCCCCTCATAACGAACCGATCCAAAAGTTCGCTATAACCGATTTTTCACAAGATTTCCTATAATCCTTAAATGCGTTTCCGTTAATTAAACTAAATTGCACTTAGTAATGGGCTACAGTAAATTAAATATTCGTTCTTAAAAAATTAAACAGTGAAATTAATTTTACTTACATTTATTTCTCTAAAGTATGAAAATTAGTAGTGATTTTTCGTTAAAGAGCTGAAACCAAGCTTGAAAAGTATAAGTTTTGGTTCACTATATCCAAATTCTGCTTTTTGAGTATCGTTACAAACATTTAAAAATACACAAGTGGCATAGGGGTTGGGTTGGGACAATTTGAGAAGTTCGTTATAACCGAGGAATCGTTATACCGGGGTTTGAATGCATAATAATGTAGGATTTCACTGAAGTTTCTTCCTGAAAGTTACTCCTGATCATACCAACCTTGCATCTTAAGAAATAAATTTCCTACTTAGATAATAAGTTAATGACTGTATAAGTGCGAAACACGAAAATGTATGAAAGTAATTTTAAATCAAGCCTTAAAAGCTATAAAATATAGGAGAAACAACTTCAATAGGAATATACTAGGGGGCTCTGCCCCCTGCTCGCTAAAGCTCGCCAACCCCCAGGAGGATTGCGCATCAATCCTCCGGGGCTTGCTACGCAAACCCTGCTCGTTTCGCTCGCTACATGAAGACACTGGGTGTCCTAGCACAGTTGTTATAAAATCTTTATATATATATAACACACCCTGCTCGCTCCGCTCACCGACACCAAAGAATCATGTGATTCTTTCGGGATCACTATGTGAAAACAGCTCGCTTCACACGCCTGCCGTACAGTTATCCGTTTCTGCTAGTATTAGGAAATTATAAGTACATTAATTAATAAAAGTAAATTTAAATTATTTGAAATTGGACGAACTCCTAAAATTAATTTTTCATCAGTTTCTACAATTAAAATCTTCTGGTAGCACAGATATATATGTAAATGTTAGAAAGAAATTTGAAAGGTAATATTTATAATCCAAAGATGATTAAAAATCAAAATTATTTTCATCAATCAGAAATTTATAACTTCTTGGCATACACTTTTGAGTATTTACTCAAAAGTTTATTTCAACATAACTTCATTCCACTAAAATTTTAAATTTAAAACTGATAAGATAGCCTTTTCCAAATCTTCAAAATAAATTTTTAAAAATTGCTTTTTCTACCAAAATTTCAAATATGCCCTCTATACAATGGAATGTAATTCAGAAAAGCTTTCCCACATGTATACATGCCTATTCCAACTATTATTTAGTCAAGAAAAATACAGTGTGTTTCTCAGTGCAGTCATTTGTGTTTTAAATCTCAGAAAATTCTTGATCGTCTCTTGTCGTAGAAAGATGTAAACTATCTTGCAACCTTTTAGCTAAAAAAGGACAGTTTAAAGAAAATAGTGGCTTGAAACATGTTCATATTAACTATTCAAATTTAAAACCCATAATAATTATTTACTTTTAGCCTTTTATAATTGATAAAATAGCATTTTCCTCAAAAATTTCCAAAATCCTTGCTTTTTTAAGTAAAATTTTAAATATGCACTCTTTTTTATGAAATATTAAACAGAAAAGCTTCCCCACCTGTATAGATGCTTATTTCAACAATTATTTAGTCAAGAAAAATATAGTGTTTTTCTCAGTGCAGTCATTTGTTTTTTAAATCTCAGAAAATTCTTGATCGTCTCTTGTCGTAGATAGATGTAAACTATCTTGCAACCTTTTAGCCAAGAAAGGATAGTTTAAAGAAAATAGTGGCTTGAAACATGTTCATATTAACTATTCAAATTTAAAACCCATAATAACTATTTACTTTTAGCCTTTTATAATTGATAAGATAGCTTTTTTCTCAAAAATTTCCAAAATCCTTGCTTTTTTAAGCAAAATTTTAAATATGCACTCTTTTTTTATAAAATATTACACAGAAAAGCTTCCCCACTTGTATAGATGCTTATTTCAACAATTATTTAGCCAAGAAAGAAATAGTGTTTTCCTCAATATAGTCATTTGTGTTTTAAATCTCAGAAAATTCTTGATCGTCTCTTGTCGTAGAAAGATGTAAACCATCTTGCAACCTTTTAGCTAAAAAAGGACAGTTAACGAAATAGTGGCTTGAAACATACTCAAATTAACTATTCAAACTTAAAAAGCATAATAATTATTTACTTTTAGCTTTTTAGAACAGATAAGATAGCTTTTTTTCAAAATTTACAAAATTGTTGCTTTTTTAACCAAAATTTTAAATATGCACTCTTTTTTATGAAATATTACACAGAAAAGCAAAAGGTATGTAGCATTATCATTCACCATAAGCAGCATGTGGCAATTCACTTCCTTCCGTACAAACACGGTGGCAAAAAAATCTAATCTCTCTATATATACACGTTGCAATCATTCTCCGAGAGCAGTGTGCAAGAGAACTTTTCTGAAGTATAATTAGTTCTCTGGTCTTTATTTTTAATTTTTATTTTTACACATAGTAAATAGTGCACACAATTAGTATCACAAAAAAAAGGCTCTGGCTCGCTAAGCCTATCGGCGGCATTTCTAGCCGATCTTCGCTGAAATCTTTCATCCAGGGATTCCCTTGCACGCTGCTCTCTTCTACTATTCAGAAGTTCGCAAAGAGTTCATTATAATTCTTATTATATAAGAGAGAATAAACAAATTCAAAAAGAAAAAAAGTAACGACTTCTGTAATCCGTAAGCGAGTAGCTCGGTTAGCGAAATGAGGTAAACAAACTGATCATTGCCAACTGGGAGAAAGAAATAAAGGTACTTTTTTTGCGCCACGCATAAGCGTTTTATATAATATAGATTTCACTGTTGGTCATTATGCATAATTCACTGCTGGTTGGTTATGCATAATTTGTTCTGGAATTGCATTACATGATACAAATAATTTTATAAATAACAATAATAGAATTAACTCTCAGCATATCCGTTTAAAATGTCTTTATGACGAAAAGTTAAATAACACTTAGATATGGAAGCACAAGTCGAGCTACCCCTGCCCTGCCGAAGCTTCCGGAGTCAGTTGAAGGAAGGCCGAAATTACAGCTTGGAGTTTGAGGTCAGAGTCCTAATAACCATCAATGGCCATAGAAGGAGGTATGTTCCGTCATCGGAGTAAGGGTAATTCAACCTAAACCATCACTATGCCCGCCAGGGAAGCAAGAACCCATTCCTTATCCAGCGACTTCTCACCCACGAACTTGTGGTGCTGTGGGTGGGAAAATATGGAAGAAAAGCCCATTGATATCTAGTTTCTTTTTAATGTAAATATGTTTCACCAATACTTTGTTGATAAATTTTGATATGAAAATACATTGCAATGCAAAATTCTTCACAAAATTGTTCTGTTATTTCTAATAGTGTCTACTCTACTATTATGTCAAATAATAAAATAAATACCATATAAAACAAAATCCATATTAAAAATTTAAACTACCAGGTTTCTGTTTACAGCACAAAGAGCAAAAATAACATCTGGGATCTATAACCAATAAAAGCAAATAATATTTTAAGGAGATAAAAAAAAACTGTATTTTTCTGTCTAATTTTGTTTGGGAAAAAAGTGACTTCATAATAGGGATTCAGTAATGGATATCTTCATCTCATATATCTATCTACAACTGAAAATTTATGGTAATAGGGTTTATACCGTAAACCACAAGTGTCATTATGTATCGATGGAAAAGGTAGGTGAAAATTTTTCTCAGTAGACTGATACTATTTCTAATCAACTTTAAACGGAAAAAAAATCTTTCTTTGAAAGGAACTTCCTTCAATTTTGGTCAAATGCTCGATTGCTACTGAAAAGCAAAAAAAAAAAAGATACTGAATGACATCAGACATGATATTGTCTGAAATTTTCTTAATTTGAATGATAAACATCAATAAATAGATTGAGAATAGGAAAAGATGGACAAATGTATAATTTTTTAAAAACCTCTTCCATTACAGAAATTTTTGTTAAACATTAATAAAGACATTTGCCAAGTTTCATGAAAATTACCAATCTGAGTACATATCCTAACATCCCTTAGAGGTAGTTACCATCCTAAGGGATTGATAAAAGAAGATTTTTCTCAATTGTACTTTTAGCTTGACTTTTTGAAACATGTCAACCAAATGTGCAATTTCATGCTCATCAGTCAGTTAATTGTTTTATTTATAACAACAACTCACGTCCTCCCTATCCAGAAGGGGATGGGTGATGGTTCACTTAATCCTGCAGTACTTTTAGTCAGCTAATGAAAAAGCTGTATATCAGGTTTCATCAGAATCACTTCAGCCGTTCTGTACAGACATCCCTAAATTCCTTGGGAGTAGTTATTGTCCTAAGGCAAAGGTTCCCAACCTGTGGACCATTTGGGGGTACGCAAAATCAAAATTGTTAATGGCGGAAACACGAAAACTTAAGGAATTTAAAAAGTTGGAGAATTTTGTTTCTCCAAGTGAATACTTGCAATTTAATAACTATACCATTTGGATAGTTTATTATTACGAAGTGTCCTTTTTAGCTGTTCTTATAAGTTGAAACGAAATAATTACAATTCTGGTTTCATTTACTTTGTAAATAATACTATTGTAAAAATGGCATAAAATGTAAAATTAAAAATAAGTTCTGAAATGTTAGTAATTTGAGTCATTTCACTTTTAAGCTAACTTTAACATTATTAAAACTTCTATGCATAGACCGTTGGTTGTGTGTGTGGAGTGGGGGGTTGGATATGATAGTCAGGGTATGCAAAGACAAAAATAATAATCAAGGGGTATGTAAAGGAGAAAAGGTTGGGTATCCCTGTTCTAAGAGGTTGATTAGAGAACATTTATCCCTATTACATTGTTAATTTGACAGGCTGAACAAGTTGATATGTCTATGTGTTCATGCATTTAAGCACCCCACTGAAAAGGGGCAGATTGTGGTTGGTTTGTCCCAGCAGTTTAATAAGGAAAACGTGTAGCAGATTTCATCAAAATAACCCTAGCTGTTTGGACACTGGAAAAAACATACATACATAAACAAGTTGTTTTATATATGTTACTGGCAATGTATGAAAGGCAGCATTCTATAGAATACCTAGGCATTTTATAGAATGCCAAAATTTACTGGCAATGTATGAAACGATTAACATTTCACACCTTTCCTAGGCATTCTATAGAATGTCAAATGACAAATCGGCAAAGTATGAAATACATCACAAAATTCGATTTCATAAGAAATAAAATTAAGTGCAATTCAAAATAAAATTATTTCTTTTCTTGATGCAAGAAATAGGTTCATATTTCATTTTGTTTTCTTTAATAAGAAAAGCATAAATTTTGATTTGTACAACTTCTATTTTTTTTATGGAATTTTGAATAAAAGTTTTTTTTTAATAGCACTCTTTCATTACTTTTTCAAAATAACATTTGTATTTTTGAGGAATGCACATCTTTTAAATAATAGCCTTATCATGATCTTTTTTTCATACTTTGCCTAAATAGCATTTGTCATTTTATAGAGCCTAGCATTATATACAATGCCCATGGAAAATATATAATAATTCTCATAATTCATACTTTGCCTAAAAACATCCAGGTATTCTATAAAATGCTCAAGGTATTCTATAGAATGCTGGCATTTCATACATTGCCAATAACAATATACACAGAAAAAAAATATTCCTTAGGTGTTTTACTGTACAAAACTTATAATTCACATAAATGCATAAAAGATACTATTTCATACTTTCTATAGGAAATCTACGTAACATCTATGCATCAACAGAATGGAGGATTCTGCATTGTGTTGATACATGGAGGATCCATGTATCAACACAATGCAGAAAAAGTTCAAACTGAACAAAAATAGCCAGCACTGAAAATCAGAATGGCTCAAGACTAATTTAACGAAAGATGCTTTTAGGCAAAGAATGGAATTTTTTCTCCTCAATACTTTGGAAATTAATTATTTTCAGAAAATTGCTAAAACTTTACAGTAAATCTAACGATGTGAGATGGATTTATATCTCACACATTAGACTAGAATAATCAAATCTCAAGGGAGTATTTCAAATTTGTTATAAAGTATACACTAGATAAAGAGCAACTAAACAAAATACTAAATGTATTTGAACCTTTTTAGATAATTTTCTGGGGTAAAATCTTTTTTATGTGTTGGATTATATGACAGCATATCAAGATCTAGAATCATAACTGTATATCAACTTCTAGACTATGTCAGACTTCAAGTGAATTTGATTTTACCGAAGGTCCTTAACTAATACTAAGGACTCCCTAGTACAAAGTTTCAGACTGTTTTATGTTTTTCATATTTAATATGGTGAAAATACAATTAAAGTTGTTCAAATATATACAATCAACAAATTACTTTAAAATTTTTAGTCTTGTTCTAAGTTTAAATAACAATGTACTAAATCCCAACATAAGTTCTCTGAAGCAGCAACACACAAATGAAAGTTAGACAATTTCATTTATCCCATTTCTTTCATCATCTCAATGTTTGCCAGTATTGTAAACTATATAATTTAGATGCTTTCAGTTTTGATAAATATAAAAAGTATTCATACTCAAATTGTCATTATAACTAAGTACAAATGGTTGAATGCTTTTCTTTTAAAACAGTGATATAACTTCAAAATTAGTGATTGGAAACAATCCAAAGTGGAACAATATAAAACAATAATTTTTTTTAAAAAAAGTAAAAGAGACTTAAAATTAATTACTACACTTTATTCGAGAAAGAAAAATAACTTTTATTCATCAATTCAAATACTAATTACAAAATCAAAGAACATAAGAAACATTCTTAAATATATATAGATCAGACACTTTCACTTTAAAAGAGTGGATATTTTTGACCTGGTCTGTGAATTTGTTTGGAAGGATCAAAATTTTCTTCTCTGACCACTAGAAAGAAAGACAAAAGTCTTAAGTTCTGTTAATAAATTAAACATTGAAGCAATATTGATTACAACTCATCAAAACAAAAACTATTTATTTTAAAAAAACAAAGTTTCACGTAAAAATCATCACCATGATAATGAACATTCAATTTAAAATCATCTTCATAATCTTAAACATAATAGGATATGTAAATTTTTAAAATTAATCTATCTTGAAATCCAAGTTTTATTTTAATGTACCTGAGCATACAAGAAAACGATTTATTCAGTTATTCACAAAATCATAAAGTTTTTTTTTTTTTTTTAATCTCTCAAGACAAACTGACTTCCAGTTTATTATTTTCAAAATTACAAAATAATTACCCTCAAGACTTTAAGTGCAATTAATTAACCTTAAGCTAACATTAAAATATGATGAAGAAAAAAAAATGCATATTGTTTACAACGCAATCCTGCTAAATACTGTCTCGCACTTCTTTGTAATCAGGTCAAATTCAAGGCTCTTCTGCACTAGAGATCTTATGTAAATTGGATGGTGCTAGATGTGTTTTGTAATTGGTCTCATTCTTTTAACTGAATTTGTATTCACTTACAAGATTGTATACATTTGTGTATATTACTTTTACTTCTGTGCTTAGAGTATGTATCTCAAGATGTGATAAGTGATTGACATAGCCCATAATAAAATGTTTTAATCCATCCTTGGTCTGCCTTCCTACTCTGATCTCCTTAAATAGCTATAGCTTCTGCTTTTCATAAATTTTATACCTGACTTCTTCAGTATGAAATATATCAGTTTAGAATAATTTAATATTCTGACTATCTATATTATAAAAAACGTTTATGCGTGGCACAAAAAGGACCTTTATTTCTTTCTCCCTGTTGGCAACGATCAGTTTGTTTACCAATCTCAAACCTGACACCAAGCATTCTGCTAACCAAATTCCCCACAATCATTCTGGTTGAGCTAATCGCTTATGCGTTATAGGAAAATTGGTTAATTTTTTGGAATTTATTGAGCTAAAATGAGTTTTATTTCGAACTGTTGAATACAATTTGTGTAGAAGAGAGCAGCGTGCAAGGGAATAACTGGATGAAAGATTTCAGAGAAGATCGGCCAGAAATACCGCCAACAGGCTTAGGCGAGCCAGAGCAAGCAGCAAATGGCTAATAGGGTGAATTCCCAAGTTGAAACAAACGTTTCAGAGCATGATTGCAGTACGATAATGGAAATATGCAATTTTTGTCAGTGTCGTGTCGCCAAACTCTGAAATTTACAAATGTGTACAAAGGGAAGTTTTGTGAATTTTCGAGATAGTACCCTTTTATGATACTAATGGTGCCCACTATTTGCTATGTGTAAATAAATTACAAATAAGGACCAGAGAACTAATTTTATTTCAGAAAAGTTCTCTTGCACACTGCTCTCAGAGAATGATTAAAGTTGCATACTGTTTGCAACGTGTATATATATCAATTATATTTTTTTGGCACCATGTTTGTACAGACTATTTTATCCCAGATATATTTTCACTGTAAGTGAATTTACTTCATGCTGCTTATGGTGAATGATCATGTTGCATACTTTTTGCAATGTGTAAATATAATTAAAAATAGAACAAGAGAACCAATTTTACTTGAGAGGGGTTCTCTTTCATGCTGTTTTCAGAGAATGATTAAGGTAGCATAGTGTTTGCAGTGTGTAAATATATAGATTAGATTTTGTTTTTTGGTACTGTGTTTGTAAAGACTATTTTATTCCAGATATAATTTTACTGTAAGTGAATTTACTTCATTCTGCTTATGGTGAATGATAAAACTGCTCACTTTTGCAATATGAAATTAATATAACCCAAGAGTGATTCCCCCTTTAAATGCATGTAAATCAAAGGTTTTTCAGGTTGTTTATGTTGTATATTGTTGGTACATTATTAAGTCAGAGTAATAATTCTTTCTGTGATACTAATAATCATACCTAGACTAAAGTACTCTAGTCTTCAGTGAGAGAGCGAAGCAAGCTCAGATCACTTTGCGATCCGAATGGAACTGTGTAGGCAGTTTCAGGTGTTGGCGAGTGAAAGTGAGCAGGGGGCGGAGCCCCCTAGTACAATTTAAATGTGGAAAGAAATTGAGTGTGTACAGTGTTAGAAAAAACGTACTCTAAACACTACACTTATCGAATGATTAGAATAAATATGGCTACAAATATCACAGAAGTTTTTTTATATTATTTGTAAGGCAAATGCCAACAAATCTACTTGAATTTTAATTTCACACAACCATCTATAGTTCAATAAGATTTCACAACTTTGCCCTTGCAGGTTAATTTCTCATTCTACAGATATTATTTAAAATGTTATTATAAAAATGAAAATTGATATTTTACATGAAATAAAGGAGAAATTTAAAATATTCAGTCATATGTCATTTTAAATGACAAAACAGGTGAAAAAACATTAAATTGTTTAATTTTAATCTAAGTGAGCAGCAAAATAGTGTAATTTTAAACAATACATTTGATTTTTTTTTTTGAAGTTAACGATAAAACTAACTTACCAACATATCTCCTTTTCCAGTATACTCTATCACCCTTGTATTTCTCATGGCGTAATCCTGTGTATACTACAAGACCACCAGCTATGAAAAGCAAAAATAAGCAATTATTAATCACATAGATCACAACAAAATGAAAACAAATTTTGATTAATTCAAATTTAACTTTGTCCAAATTGCTGATATATCCAGATTATGTCCATATTAATGCATACATTCTCAAATTATTGAATTGCTAATATAAGTATAATAAAGTGGGGCAATAAAAAGAATTCCAGGAAATTAAATAATTTTCATTTTAAATACAGAGTTTCATTACATAGAACAGCAGCTCCCAAACTATGGCCTCTGACCCACTTCAGGGCAGCTGATACCAAATTTGTGGGCCGCAGAATGCTGGTCAAGAGTGAAAGTCAGGGAAGCTTCAAGAGTCCTCAGTTGTCAAGGTCAATGCTCTTCTCCCACCTACTCTATGCAGGAGTTTTGGTATGTGCTTTTTCAACTTTAGATTTATTTTTTATTTATTTTTTTTTAACATAAGTACAGAAACAAACTGAATGTAAAAAGTGACTTGAGGCTGAAACTGTCAAGTCTTAAACCATATATTGACTTGTGGGGGACAAACATTGTCCAAAATAACTATTGAGGTATTTTTTTATTTATTTATTTAATCTTGACTGCTTGCCTTTGATTTTTTTGCATTATAACCAATATATTTATCCTTTTACAGTACAACTTTACTAATTAGTGACATATACATTAGGGTGGATAAAAAATTTTTTTTTCAGAATTTCAAAACCTACCTATGCAGAAAAGATGTTCTATGGTATGGAGATTAAGAGAAAAATAATAAAAAAAATTTAATTCTGAATTTAATACTACCGAAAGGGGGTTGAATTTTTTTAAAAAATGGAAAAATACTTAATTTTGATTATTGATTATACGATTTTATATTCGAAATAATTGTTTTTTTTGCAATATAAATAACCAAAAGTGATGAGTAGTGAGTAGCATAATGTACATTGCAACATTTTATGACTCAGCTCCCCCTCCCCGGCTAAACAAATAGAGCAGTAGGCAATCCCATCTTTTGTCTGTCTCCTGCTTTATCTTCCCACGCCTCCATAAGTCAGAAGTGGTATTTCATGGAATATTCCCAACAGTCACACCTGTAGTGACAGAACGCCTCCCCGTGTCCCCGTGCCTGATGCCATGACAGCAACTGTGCCGGTTGGGTGAACACAGGACTACCTGTAGTGACAAAAGTTTTAGCTGCCGTTGGAACATTGGACCGATTTGGTATTTCCGACTGAGCAGGTGCTGCCATCGTATCAGCTGCTCTTCAAGATGTGGGCATTATCTCAGAAAACAATGTTTTGAACATTGTTGACAGAAATAAAATTCGGTGTGGGAGAACAAAGGCAAGAACCACTCTATTGTCTCAGGTCATAAAAGATTATGATCATGACCAGTTTGGTTTATACTTCGATGGGCAAGACAGGACTCTATCAATGGAAGACAACAGAAGAAAAGTCATAATAGAAGAACACATAACCTTGGTAAAAGAACCTGGCTCTGAGTACATCGGCCACGTGTCTGTAAATTTCGAGAGAGCGCAAATTATTGGAAATAACATATATAGTTTTTTTTTGTCATGCGTTGATAATGACATAGATGTAACAAAGTTGGTTGTGACGGGACATCTGTCAACACAGGTGTCAAAGGAGGTATTATACGTAACATGGAACCAATCCTGAATCGTTCACTACAAAGGTTTGTGTGCCAGTTACACGCCAACGAGCTTCCACTACATCATCTTTTTGCGCATGTGGATAGAACCACAACTGGGCCTGTTGGCGAAGCCTGGCCTGACTAGCGAAATAAGAAAATCGTTGGCCGGATGCGAGAAGCTATCTGTAGTTTCGTCCACACCAACAGAAAACACGCTATATGAAGTGACTAAGAAAGACTTAAGTACTGATCAATTGTACTTAATGGAAATTTGTGAAGTCATAAACTGCTGACATTGCAGAGAAAGTCTGTCGAAAATAAATCCTGGAAAAGTTTGCCACTCAAGGTGGCTTAGAATCACAAACAGAATTCTCAGGTTCAATGTAGCTCACGAAAATTCATCCGAGGCTTTATTGACATTAACGACATTCATTACAAAAGTCTATGCGTCTATGTGGTTCAAGATCAAAACAAAACCATAATTTATGAGGCACAGCATTTGCATCAATCAATCGTTCTATCACGTTATTTCTCGAATGATTTGAAGGTTGTCATAGACCCTGCTATTAAAAGAAACTGATTTTTTGGCTATCCAGAAAATGTGCTGATATCAATGCTAGCTGACGAAAGAAATCACATAAGGGAATTACCCCTTTGAAGAATACTGAAAACACGCAAAGTCATTGCCTACTGCTCTAGTTGTTTAACCAGACTGATTTGACGGTGTGGGGATGATGAGCCGAGTCATAAAATGTTGCAATGTACATTATACTACTCACTACTCATCACTTTTGGTTATTTATATTGCAAAAAAACAATTACTTCGAATATAAAATCGTATAATCAATAATCAAAATTAAGTATTTTTCCTTTTTTTTTTTTTTTTTTTTTTTTTGAAAATTCAACCCCCCTTTCGGTAGTTTTAAATTTAGAATTTAATTTTTTTTTATTATTTTTCTCTTAATCACCATACCATAAACATCTTTTCCGCATAAATAGGTTTTGATTAATAATAATATTTTTTTTTAAAATCATATAATCAAAATTCAGTATTTTTCCATTTTTTATGAAAATTCAACCCCCTTGCGGCAGTATTAAATTTTGAATTTAATTTTTTAAAATTATTTTTCTCTTAATCTCCATACCATAGAACATCTTTTCCACATAGTTAGGTTTTGATTAATAATAATTTTTTTTCTCCATAGAAGAGCGATCCACCCTAATATACATTCATACACAGGGTGCCCACTAAAGTCCCATACCACCCTTTTAACTACCGAATGGCTGCAGCTATCTTCATAAGAGTGGTGTCTAGGTATCTTAAAGTGACTATGCGCTACTGGATGAAACCACTTACAGTACCACCTGGTGGAAAACGGTGGAGTTAGCATTATTATCTCCAAAACGGTATGAAATACAGGAAAAAAGTGAATTACAAAGTTGTAGAGCATCATTGATTAAGTACAAAAAGACACCTTGTGGACGTAAATGCTTAGAACAGAACACTTAAAACATGTATTTGTTTGTTCGCGATTTCCTACACTGACACCTGACAAAACATTCTTAGAAAGAAAAAAAACAACTAGTTATCACAAGATACCTTTATTTTCAATGTTCAAACTTCTCTCCATCAGCTACAATGCACATCTGGACTCTTGCTTGAACTTCACATTGCACGCGGTGTAGCATAGCGGGTGTCACGATGGCACAAATATCCGTAATGCATCGTTGAAGGTCCTACAATGTTGGCAGAGGGGTCACCTACACCTGCTGTCTGATGTATCCCCATAGATAAAAGTCCATTGGAGTCAGATCAGGTGAACATGGAGGCCACTCTTGGAAACCACCATACCTGATTATCTGTTCCTTGAATTCCTCCACCAGGTACTGCTTCACTGATGATGTTTTGCGCACAGGCACACCATCATGTTGGAACCATTCATTCCAGAGCTGAAACAATGGCAGGTTCTCAACAAAATCTGGTATTACGTCCAACAGAAGCTCTAAATATTGAGCAGCCGTTAACGCACCATGTTAAAATACTGGGCCGATCAGCCTGTTATTATAAATTCCACACCAAACGTTAATCGAAAATCGCATTTGATGTTGAACGTCGGCAGAACATGCTGAATTTTCCAGTGCCCAGTAATGGGTGTTCTGTCTATTGAACATTCCATTCCACGAAAAGCATGCCTCATCCGTCCACACTATATCTGCCAAGAATGTTGGCTAGACCTCTATCTGGTTCATGACAATGTTGCACCAAGTGTAACGTCTCTCTGCATCCCCGTCCAGTAATGCCTGCTGAGGTGCATCAGGTGCTTATCCTTACGGTTGGCCAGTCAAGATAAGCACCTAATTCATTTAGGATTTTCCAAACGCAACTTTTTGAGAGGCCACAGTTTTGACTTATCTCTCTTGTGTTGTTGGTTGCATATGTGAGCATGGCAAAAGATAATAATCTTCTGGTTGTACTTGCCGTCCTACTTCAATGGTCGGCCGGATCGAGGTCTGATAGCCACGCAGCCTATATGCCTTAAACGTTTCACAACCTCTGTGATGGTTATGTGTGAAGGATGCGGGCCTGCAGGGAAATGTTGCTGATACAACTGCACTGCCAATTGTTTCTTACACCCACATTCAACATAAAGAAGAACCATCTCACAATATTCATGTTTTGAAAATCGCTATGATCAAGAGCTTCAAGATAGAACCCCGGGAAGATATCTCTTTTATAGCTACCTCAGGTGAACAAGTGTGACATTTCACACGTATTTGCATAATGCACAAATTTTGTGCATCAAGCTCAAGTTGCGTTGTGTTGATGTGTTTTGCGAAACAATTTTGCACAATCTGCATATTGTCTGCTATGCTTGTAAGGACAACCAGTAAAAGGATGCAACCCACAAGGTTCGAACCACAGTCCTCTTGATTATAAATCACAAGCGAAACCACTGTGCCAGGTTGGGGGCTCGTTTTTCATTTGAAAAATAATCTTTTCTCCTTTCGTTCAAGTTTCGTGACGTCAGTTTCGGAAGCCGCAAACAAACAAATGTGCATTTTAAGAGTTCTGTTTTTAGCATTCATGACCATAAGGTGTCTTTTTGTACTAAATTGATGATGCTCTACAACTTAGTAGTTCACTTTTTTCCTCTATCTCATACCATTTTACAGATAACGCTAACTCCACAATGGTGGCGCTGCAAGTGGTTTCATCCAGTAGTACCTAGTAGTAGTACCACTCTTATGAAGATAGCTGCAGCCATTCAGTAGTTAAAAGGGTGGTAAGGGACTTTAGTGGGCACCCTGTATATATATGTGTGTGTACGTGTTTATATTCTTTTACTTGTATATTTAGTTAATGGGCCTCAAAAGATTTTTTGCACAACCAAAAAGGTTTGGAACTGCTAATATAGAATATAATGTTTTAATTAAAGTTCTACTCAGATACATTGATAACCTTTTAATACAAAAGGATAATACTTAACTAGGTGTAATGAAACATTAACTTCAGTTGCCAATGATTATAATAACTGTTAACTTATTCTTTGCCATAATTCCACTAAATCATGCCATTAATATTTAATTATTGAACAAATCAGCTTTACAACAGATTACATTAAGTAAAGAAATATACTTGAGACATGACTTGAAATTTACACAGCACTTTATAAGCATTGATAGAGTTGAATGAAGATCTGGGATATTTTGCTTCATTTCAAAACTGATAATGTTATTCCCAGAGGCAGAATACTTTTCAATAGTCTGCAACGGAGGTTGGATCTCTTAAAAATAGTCTGCAGAATAGTGCACGACTATAAATATTCTGCTTTCTTTTTTAAAAATACTTATATCAACTTACAAACTATTAAAATACAACAAATATAAATTAAAAACCATATAACATCTTTATTATTTGTATGATATAATTGTATAAATTAATAAACAAAAGCATATGAAGATTAATCTTTTCTTTGGGCAGATAATTAACAATAATGAAGTATCAAGTTGTTTCAGAAGTAATATTAAGCATACTATACAAATACCTATGCAGAAAATTATATTTGGGTACTTTTCCATTTTAAACACAGCACTTGGTGTCTTTCTGTTTTGGTGAATTTTTCAAAACAATACATTATTAGCTCATATAAATGAAATATTCTTCAATATGTTAGATGTTATTTAAAAATTCATGCCTCCTGTTTATTGTAAAAAAATTAAGTATGTCAAAAAATGTCTTTCTTGTATGTTTTAAATTTAAAATGCAATAAATAATTGCTTTTTTTACGAAATAAAAACTTTGAAACTTATTAGTACATTTATCCTGATATGCATTTTAATGATTTGTATGCAAACTGATAAATTGTTCTGCAATTATGCATATATAAGATTTCATAATATCATTGTTTATTATTTAAAACCAAGGAAGAACAGAGCTGTCTTCCTCTAAAATTCTTGATGCAACTTTTGATTTTAAGGATTTTGCATTTGCACATATGTAGATACATTTTGAAAGTGTGTATAATAATGAATTCCGTATTTCTTAACTAATGCTTAGAACGTTTAAAATTGGGGCAATCTTGGCTTGAACTCTGTTCCTCGTCTTTATCAATTTCAGAATTTTCTTTTCTTGCTCAGTTTTTCTTTTTTCGCGTCAATTTTCTTTTTTTCTTTCAGATCTTTTTTCGCTCCAGTTTTTAAAAAATGATTGATTTGCAGCCGTAGAGATCAATCAAAACTTCGGAGGTTTATTTTCATGCTGGCGTAAATAATGCTGCTTTAAGTTTTTTCGTAATAATGTAGCATCGCAATCAAAACAATGAATTTTATCTATATCAAAGTAAAATCCAAGGGTTATTTCCAGAAACGTATAGGAATGAAACGCGTAGAAAACATCGGCTGTGACCAATACCGATACAAGGCACTTAGCGTACTTCAAGGTCAAAAGCCCATTCAGCATAGGGAACAAAGGGGGGGGGGAGATTGCGCGAGGGCGAGAAGATTGCATATTTTAGCAATGTGAGTTATATAATAATTGCTAAGTTCTTTAGAAAGTGTGATTAATAACTTCGATATTTTTCATGATGGGATTTATTTTATGAGCACATGATAAACTTTATTACAAAATAGTCTGCAGACGCAGTCTAAAATCTGCGACGTACGACACAGCGTTGCAGTGTTTCTGCCACTGGGATGTTATTTAAAAATATGGGTCACTGCCCCCACAAGCAATTTAATCAATAAAAAAAAATGAAGTTTTTCAAGGTAAACACAAAAATACTTAGATGCGTTAAAAGAAACAGCCCTTCAAAAATAGCATACTATCTGCTTTGATTACAAATCTTTTGAATATCTTATCTATATAAAGGTTTTAGACTTTAAGAAAAATGCATAATATTTATTGTTTGAAGTATTTAAAAAACTTACAGAGAACAAAAACTATCGAACCAATAACCATATGAGGAACTTCATGCATCCCTTGCTTGAAAAGCCTAATACCTGAAAAATATTGATACATATCAGAACAGTATATTTGGAATTGTATGATAAATTTTTAGATCCTTGGAAACTCAAAAGATATAATCATTGTTTTACTAATTCCAAAATAAAAGTATACAATTTGTTACACAAAAAAATTACTGGTATTTAGAATACATTTTGGGAAAAGAATTCATGGATGTGTAAAGTGGTTTTTTTTATTTCTTGGGGGTGGGGAGGGGATCCACACCAGCAGTTAATGAAGCCATTCCAACAACTTGTAAAACTTGCCAAAATAGACACAATTTATGAATCATACATAGCTAACAAACATGGATATCAACATAACATAGAGAAACAGAAGGTAGAATGGACCGCTTAAGAAAAATTTAATATAAAATTTATATTATTTCTTGGAAGGAGCTATAACTGATCAAAACCCATCTTTGAACAATTTTCGTCATGCTGATTATTTTAAACAAATTTATCTAAACTATGCAAATTGCATATGACAACTAATTTTTAAGTCGATACTTTATAAAAATTTAAATATGTTGGGTAGTACAGGCCACACTAAAAAATACAAGGTTTGAAAAAAAAACATAACTAGCTTAAACATAACTTAAGCTAAACAATAACACTAGTTTCATAATTTTATTCTTACCCATAAGAGTGTAAGGAGTCGTCAAGCATTAGATGAAGCAACCACTTATAGGGTCACAAATAAAAAAAATTTCCTGAAGAACGAAACAGAGCAGTTATGTCAAACAGCTATCTGCACATGGCAGACTGATGCTTGTAACAGACCACATTATATTCGAACCACGCTGATGGATCGGTCGCGGAACTACGGAGCGTGTTGACCTAGCATCCTTTGACAGGTTAGGTTCGAGAGGCCTGTGGGGTTCAAGTGACCTTGGTTTCCGGTTTAAGCGGATGCCGCACAGGAAATCGCACAGTAGAACTGAAGCGAAGTAGAGTTTGACGTCACTTTCGGGTATATAAGCCTGTGGAAGAGTGTCAGCGTCAGTGACTTCTTGAATGGCTCAAGTAGGAGTGCATCTTTGAGGCAGTAGAAGCCGGTCGAACATAGAGATGTATTAGCAGCGTTATCCAGTGTTCCCAGCGTATCTGTTCCAGGGGTGTGCCAACTAGCAGCCATGTATCTGCCGTCTCACTCAACCACATTTGTGGGAAGATTTCATGATGTTTCTTTAATTTTTTTGCATCATTTGTGTTTCTTAATTATGATTGTACTTATGTGTTCATTTCTTGAGCCCTAGTGATCACCGCATCTGAACATATCCTGCTGACTGACCCCGCTGCTGTTGTGCCCGAATGAATCAATGCTTGGTACTCAATGTTGTAGTGAGATCGTGAGGAACTCTGCGGCTATGAAACTCCTCGTCTTAACTTACCATCAATGAGAATTTCTGTGACTTCACAGAAGTACTACTCTACAAACGTCATTGATATGAATCGTCGCCAGGGTAGCCGTTGCACTTCAATGTTCTTGGGAGCAGGTCTGATCTGGGGGATCGATTATTTGTGTGTGCCTAAGCTAAAATTATTGTCGCAGAGACTTTGCTAGTAGCGGTGTGACTTCTCCAGTGGATTTTGTAATGTCGGAATCACTCTAAATTGTGCCATTATGCTTATAGTAGTTCATTTTTTTTATTTTGTGTTTAATAAACTTGTGTTTTGAAGTAACCCTTGTTTCTCACTCTCCAAGATAACCTGAACCTAAGTCGTGACCAGTAAAGCAGGGGTGAAAACAGCAAAGATACAAAAAAGAGGAAAATTCACGAGAGTAGCTACATTTTTATGTGAATAGCGACATACATTAAGGAAGAGATAAGTAAACACTTATTAATGAATGAATTACTCATCATAAAAAAATTATGAAACAAATGTGGTCTTGTTTACAGCCATGTATGAATTTTTTCAATAACAAATACTTATTTTTAACATTATAAAATCAATGCTTTTTTACTCACTTCCTCCTTAAAATAAATACAATTAATAAATAATGGTTTATAATATCAATATTTTTTATAAAATACATATAATAAACCTAAAATATATAAATCAGATTTTGCTTTATAAAAGAAAAAGGTACAAAAGAGTCCTGCATAAATATCAGTTTACAAACAATACAAAATATGCAAAAAAGCAGAAAATCATGGATCCGCGGAGGATTTTCACCCCTGAGTAAAGACACGTCACATGCTATGGCTGTACAGTAGGCAAAATAATGGGTTGCTATCTACTGGCAGGCCTTAGAAACACTAGATGGCCCATACTACCTCCCGTTCCCCTCTATCTATAGCTGGCAATAATGAGACCAACAAAATGACATAATTCAATGCATATACAGTTGTTAGAAACTATGCTGATGCATTCTATGATGTCATCTATAACTAATGGGACATAGAAACCCCACTAGAAGTGTTTTCTGATTCTCTGATCATATATAAACAACTGTCAGTAATAATATTCTTGCTTCATACAACATTATGAAACTGAAAGCAAGTACACAAAATTAATGTTCTTCAGTTTAAATTTAAATTGGAGGCATAATAGTAAGGTCTCAATTTCAGAGCTGGAGGGCTTCAGGTTCAAAACCCAAATTCCAATGAAGATCCGCCATGTTTGTTTGTCTGGTGCATGCTAAATCGAACGTGGGTAAAACATCCTCCCGCTGGTGTGGTGAAAAAGCTTGGAGAGGAAGGTACCAGCTCAGCTATCATCCTCGTCATCTGAGAATGGTTCAAAATTACAAGATCCATCTCAAAATAGCCCTCGAGAAGCTTCAAAATGGGACGTTAATAATGTAACTAAACTAAACTAAAATAAAATTTAAATCGAACCAAAAATTAATAATATGGATACCAGTATTTCCAAAAAATTTCAAGGGGGGAAAGATTACACTTTTTCATGACCATATTTTTCTAACTTTTTGAGCTTTATAATTACTTTTAAAACTATTAGTGAATATGAGGGAAAAATCATCAAAATGTTAATGCAAATATTAAAATATCCATTTAAAACAATATTAAGATTCTTCACATTATTAAGAAACTGATAATGAAGTTCATATTGCTATTTAAAAACATACTTAATAATCAACACACTAATCATTAAAGAAGTTAAAAATCAATACATCATGTGATACAAAGTTTAAGATATAAATTAGAATATGCCAGATTTCCTCTCCAGAAAACTGAAAAAAACTAATCATTTGTGCTGCTTTAGTAAAGAAAGAGTAGAAGTAAAAAAAAAGAAGTTTTTGAATAAAGTACTTTCTTTCAAATCGGTGGTTACCAATCTTTTTTCACTTACATACCCCTCGATTAGTCTTTTTATTTTTGAGTACCACCTTCTGTTAATCTCTCTAACCATCCCTTGGCATAAAAAAAGTTTTTAATAATTAATAACTTAGATTGGCTTAAGAGTCAAAGGACTTAATAAATTTGCAAGACTGATTATTGATCCAATATTTCATTACATTTTTTAAAAGTAGTATTAGTTCAACATCAAAACAAGTGAAAACAGCAATGAATTAATTTTGCATTAACTCTGATGAGAATTAACAATTACTCACTAATTAGATATTAATCTACTCCTTCCTTTTTCTTATTTCGTGAATAGGCTTTTGGACTCGTGCAATTTTCACTTTAATTTTTCATACGAACTTGAGAAAATGAAATGCTAGAGTATTCTATGTTTTGTGTTTTCTGCCATTATCAAGATCACTTTCACATATCCCTAAATGTTCCCCTGCGTACCCCCCAGAGATACGTGTACCACAGGTTGGGAACCTCTGTTTTAGATGAATCTTAAAATTTGCTTTATCAGAAATAAAGAATCAGGGTTTGTTTAAATACATATTTTGTACTTCCAAACATGAAACCCCTTTAGAGTGGCCCATTTTCCTTGGAATGGTGGGTACTCATTGTAGAGAACTTTTACTGTATTTCCAAAATGTATACTAAAAGGCTTAATTTATATATGATTTTATACTTATGATAAAGAGCTAAATTTGTATTTATTATTAATTTTCTGTACTTTCAAACAGGATTTAACCAAGATAATTATTAATGTTTATGCAATATCAAACACAGCAGTAAAAGTTAAAAGTCTATGTTATTTAAGAAGAAAGCTTCTAAATAGCTGTCTTCTTAGTCTATAATATTCTACAAAAGAATAAAATTTGACATGAATATGTAAAGAAATAACTGAAAAGAGTAATATTTTACATGAATTTCTCAGATTACTGAATTCCTGTTTAGAGGTGCAAGTTATCAGCATAACAAAGCATAAAACAGTAAAGAATTATTGATCATTAAGTTACCTGTTTTCCCAGAAAACTTTAATAGAAGAAAAATTTTAAATCCTAAAAATGATTTATATTTTAGTTGGTTGTGTTGTGTTTTCTGACACCAGAGCCATGTTTGACTATACTATGCCAAACACGAGGATTTATATTTTACTATAGATGAGCAATTGATTTTCAAGCAATTCACCACAGCTGTTTATTGAAAATTATTTTTTTTTCACTAATGAAAAAAAAAATGATTTGATTATCTTTGATATGATTGAACAACTCTAATCTATAATAACAAATTAGCTATACGTCTACAGAAGTTTCATAAAAATAGCCTGTCTATAGAAGTATAATACATCTGTGAGGAGTTACAAAACTATATAAATTATATTAAAGTACTGAAATTATTTATAAAAACTGCTTCCTTCATCCTCCATTATTAGCATCCCCACTTAAATATTTAATAAGAAACTAAAACACAAAATCTGATTAAGGATTTCGAAGATTTTTTCAGGTAAATGACGAAGAATCTGATTAAATTATGAAGTACAATACTACTTATTAGAAATTTCAAATAATACTTTAACTTCTAAAGTCCTTGATGGATAATTAATATGATATAAAGGTATGCAAATTTCTTATTACATAAGATTAATAAATGTATATCTTTTCAGTCCATTTTACCTTGAGCAAGCATGATAACTTTAAAAAAGTTTTAATTTCGAAAATGAATTTGCAACCAATTCTACTGCATGAACTTATTTATTTATATTTGTCCTAGTCCTTTCGCCGTTACAGTTACGTGCGCCTAATTATCTCATGCATTTCTGATTGTAATTAAATAAATTACATCTTGATTTTACTCTTCAAGCTTTCTAGCAAATCATTTTATAAAAGAATACACATTGATATTTCTTTAAAACCAGTTTTTGAAATTCGGGCAATTTTAAAATAACATTTTAAGCATAAATCGTAATTTTTGTTTTAACCATAACTGTATCGTAGTAACCATTCAATGTGGTAAATAAACAAATGCAAAAATAGCACCGGGTTAAATTTAAAAAAAAAAAAACTTACTCATATATGAATAAAAAGATAACATAAGTATTGTCTTTCTCTTGTCTCTAATTGTGTCAATTACTTTTTGCAATTTCCTCTTATTAATTTTTCCATTTATTACGGCAATTTAAGAACCAGTAGGGTAGATGCTCCAGTTTTGGCCGCCGTAAGAGAAAATTTGAAATGGAAATTTCACAGTGAATGACTGTTTAAAGCATATTAAATCATACTTATACTATTCTTTAGCAAGTTTTATTGGCTTTCTACTAATTATAAAATTTTTCTGAAGAATATTTTAGATTTAGAGTTATGAATGTTTAAATAAATTAACCCCTTTTGCAACAGTTTTGGCCACACTAATATTATATTTTTAACAGACATTTCAATGAATTTTAAGTAAAAATAAATCATTTTTATGCAATATATATTTTAGTACATTGTTTTCTGTTATTTTAAAGGTGATTTTTTTGATGAATTTAAGATATGTAATAAAATTTACCTAAGATGATTTTAGCTGCAGAAAACAATTTAATTTGGTTGATAAAATACAAACTATATATACTCACATAATTTTTTTTTTGATAAAATATGAAACAAAAAATGGAGAGATGAATAAACTTACATTTAAATCTTACAAATCCAAAATTTGCATTATTATACTTACTAACAATATCCACAAATATGTAAAACTTAAGTCTTACCTATTTTTATAACTTTTAATTGCAACATTAATCAAATTCATCAGAATCATTTTTAAAATTAGTGCAATCCATGCATATAAAAGAATATTCGTCACCACTCTATTCAGGTTCCTCAAGTTGAAATTTTCTAACATGAATGTGAAGTAAATATTCAAAATGGAGATGTTTTTGACATTCCATTTTGAATGGCCTTAACTGCATTACCAATTTTAGATGGTGAGTAGTAAAATTTTTTTATGGAAATGCTACCTGCCTTCTTATTTTTAATTGGAGCCATTACTATGTAAAATGAAAACAAACAAAACTAAATCAGTTACTTTTATTTTAAAAACAGAACTAAATCAGTTACTTTTATTTTAGAAACAAAACTAAATCAGTTACTTTTATTTCAGAAACAAAGCTATATCAGTTACCTTTCATTTTAAAATCACAACTAAATCAGTTGCTTTTATTTTAGAAATAAAATTAAGTTAGTTGCTTTTATTTT
>BGPR01010400.1:11124-52638 GCA_013235015.1 Araneus ventricosus | reverse complement strand
TAATTTTAGTTTTGAACTTAATTTTGTGATTAAAAATACAATGGGTGTTGATTAATTCGAAGCTGATTCAAAGCTGCCAATAAAAATTCGATTACCATTCAGAAAAATTGTTTAAAAAAAAGAGTGCAGCAAGAGAAAAGGACAAACTAACTTAACAAAGGAACTGTAGTAAGGAGTTTTAATATTTAACAAATCAATAAAATTCGATGTGACATTAAGAAAAATTGGATTTAAAAATGAGTACAGCAAGAGAAAAAACGACAATTTTTTAACAATAAAACTGTATTAAGGATTTATTTTTAATATTTAAAGAATCAATAAAAATTCGATGCACCATTAAGAAAAATTGTGTTTAAAAATGAGTACACCAAGAGAAAACGAATTTAAATAAAAATTGTAATACAGATTTATTTTTAATATTTAATAAAGCAGCAAGTAATATATAATTTATAAATAAAAAGTAATTTTAATGAATTAAGTGGAAAATTATAGCACAGATTTTTTAAGAATTTTAAAAAGAATAGTTTCAATAAATAAGTTAGTAATTTTAATAAACAAACCTTATACATCACTTTGAATATAACGACTGTACAATATAACTTCAAAATAAACTGTTCATTTCATATATAACGTAATCAAAGCTTTTTAAAAAGGTAATAAATTTTATTATTGCTTCTTTGATTAAATATATGGTACAGCAGTAAAGTTCTCGAGTAAATAAAAGGCCCTATATATAATTAATTTCCTATTATTGAGGACACATAATACGTTAAAAATTCGATTTACTATTAAGAAAAATTGGGTTTACAAATGAGTACAGCAAGAGAAAACGAATTTTTTAAATAAAAATTGTAGCACAGATTTATTTTTAATATTTAATAAAAAACAATATATAATTAATAAATAAAAAGTAATTTTAATGATAACAATTCATTTAACATTAACGAAAACAATTCAGAAATATAACAATTTTTAAAAAATTTTAATTTTGAATTCGAATGAATTAAAATAAATTCGAATTATAGCAGGTATTTTAACATTATATTAATAGGAAATTAAAGGAACCAGAGGAAAAATTCAAATCATCGATAAATTCGAATTAAAAACGCCCGAAATAGCCAATTTAAATGCACTCAATATTATGTAAACATATATTGTTCAGTAAGTGCTCTTCTAGTGAGACGGAAGAAATTTATACATCTTCTATCTCAAAACTGAACGCCAAAAATTAAGAAAATTTTTTACAGGGAAAATATTTTCTTCGACTTCGGATACAAAACAAACAAAGAGCTTGATAGCGAAAACAGCACATTTCCTGATTCTTGAAATTTTTGAATGAGTAGATGACTTATAGCAAAATAAATACAGGTTTTTCCATGGAAAAAAGGCCTAGCGAGAGGGAGATTGCAGATGACTTATCATGAAACCGATATTTTGGAAGTATAAAAGAACCGGAGTCAATGACTTTCTCAAAGAAAAAGTGAACGCAAACGAATCCAATTCATAGCTTTCTTATCTTAATTGCATCCATTTTCTTGCCGCATAGAAGAAAAGATACAGAAAAGTTTGGTCTACAATCACATTCACTTAACTACATAATAAACAGCATAAGGAACTGCATTTTCTAACGAAAAGGAGATAGAATATCTGCCTTTGCGAAAAAATATCTAAAACTAAAAATATAACCGAACTTTACAGAATTCTTGATGTTATCTCTGCAGGCAAGCAGGTGTGTTGCAATGAGGAATTTTAGAACTTCCAACTCTCTTAAGTGGCAGAGCTTCAAGTTCGGAGAGAGGCAATGACCTCCAGTTAGTGTCAGAAACTAAAAAAATGAGCTCGGCTATTTTATTCATCTTCAACCAGCGGAAGTGTCCTCTTCTCGATTTATCGTATACTAACATAAACCATAACATAACCATGTTTCGTGTTTAGCTTCGTAGTATGGTGAGGAAACCCGAGTGTGGAATTTGGTCGTCTTTCTTTTGACGAATTGGGTTTGAAAGTTGACACATATCTACAATTTTGGTGAAGAAATCTACATACCAAATTTCATTTAGGGGAGAGTGGGATAAAACCGGGTACCCTCGATTCTGACGCTATTATTTCTTCTATCTAGCAGACAGATACTGAATTACACTACTAGTCAAGAAAAAGAAACATTCATAGCGGCATGTTGTAGCTGTTGAATTCACTGCATCTGTGAAGGTTTATTTGTTTTAAGACGTCAACTCTCTAACGTTCGTTTGATTTTAAACTATCTTTACTTAAAATTCATTACACTTTTAAAAATTATATTTAGTCCAGCTTATTATACGTTAACCAATGATTTATACCCTTATCAAACAATAAAAATTTACTCCAATAATTGCGCGATTCTATTACGTTTTTTATAACCTCTGCACTCGGGGTAAAAGCGGGTAATCCAAGTGGCGTAAGACCGGGACAATCAGTATTGATGATTCCTCCGATTAAGGTGATAAAAACGCATCAGACGTTGATTGTTTATATTTTAATGATGTATTTTGTAGTTTAAATAAATACAAAGGTTGGATCCAATGTAAAAACTCCCTTAGCTGTGACCACGAAAGCTGCAGTGGCGCGGAAGAAGAAGACAACTGCTTTACATGTGAATTTTGTAACCAATATTCTTAAATTGTCATATAAAATAAAAATGATTGCAACTTTAATCGAGTTTTTCTAATTTCCCATAACGTTAACACGTGTACCCGGTTTTAACGCACTAGTGGGTTTGACATTTTATGAAAAAAATCATTGATAAAAAAAGTAATGAAACTGTGACTTTTTTGGAAAGATGTATTGTATATTCCCTTTGACAATGAATATTTTAATAAAATTTGACAAGTTCTATGTAGAATATTTTATCTCCAACAGGACCTTCGAACCTTAGCTGTCAGGTTTCATCCCATTTTCTCCTATCTAACTTGTCGCATTTTACAGCTATCGAGCTCATATACACGAGAAGAGACAGACGTCAATGAACGACGTTATGAATTATCGCGTTCAGCAACAGACAGACATAATTTCAAAATGATTTTTCTTCAGACTGAGATGCAAAACTTGAAAATTCATAACCTCGAGGTGGAATGTTTCGACGATTACAATGTTTTCTCTTTGCATGTTTTCTATACGAAAAAGGGAAAATGTCCAAAACTAAAAATATAACCGATCCTCACATCATTTTTCATTTTATCTCACCAACGATGCAGGTGTGTTGCAATATGAAATTTTACAATCTCAGCTCAATATTACAAGTCGCAAGCTATTGTTGGGCCTTAAAAATGTTAACAAACGTCGAAAATGCCTCTTTTTGTGACCTTCAGTGACCTTGCGGCAACAACTTGCCACAAACTTATCATTCATTATATAAGTTCGACCCTATTATATTCCACACACAAAAAGAATTTGGTGGCAAGTTGTTTGAGCAAAGAGTTGCGGCTCATAGCAATTTCCATGTCTTAAAAATTCGCTCAGTTTTTGGTGCCGTATGTTGACCTTTGGGGCACATGAAAACAGAACAACTCAACTTTAGAACAAAAAGTTCTGGATTTGGTCTTTTAATAAGATAAGTAACAGCCGGTAATTTTTTGGGGAAAATCTGAGATGGCATGAATCACCTCAAAATGCTGACAGTTTCTCAGATTCTTGCTGTTAGGTGGCAAAGCTGCAAGTTCGGAGAGAGGCAATGACCTCCAGGGAGTGTCAGATACTAAAAAACTGAACTCCGCTATTTTACTCACCTTAAAAAGAGATTCAATTTACTGTAAGTTATTATTTTTTCCCCGAGGAAGGAAAAAAATAGTCAAATCGTTAAATCTTCTCGAAATAATAGAAGTTGGGTAATTGACTGGCGGTTGTTGATTTTTTTTCTTCCACATTACAACAATAACTTCCTCAAGTAAATGTTTTGACATTCGACTCTGATGAGCGGAACGTTAGACAATGGAAAAGGTGGGAGTTAATGGAAGATAAAAACGAGTAACGCCACATCAAAAAGAGCGATTTACTTAATGACTGTTGGATTTTGCGATGCCAACTCAAGGATGGGACGCCGAGTGATTGCTTGGTTTTGCCAGCATTTAGTTTTTCCCGCAAATTTGCTTGAAACGGCGATTTAATTAGGAGCCAATCAATTTATTGCAGTCTTGTCGTTTATTAACTTTCATTTTACCATTCATTAAAGGCAAAAACGGAAAACTGTGAGGTTTAACCCTCCGTTAGTCGCAATTATTTTCATCCTTAAATAATCGCAATGTATCTCTTGATTTAAATCTGTTCTATATGTTCATCCGGTTTTCATAAATTTTCCTATATAAGTATAATAATTAGCTCTAATGAGTGTGTAAATGAGAATTTTCAACGAAAAATCAAATTCTAATGCGTTAAAAACGGCTAATATATGCAGATTGCATGCGTATCTACTAGTTATTATGACTAACCGAAAGTTAAACACGCAACAAAATTTCTTGCAAAATGCAGGAAATGGGCTGATAGGTTGAATGAGTAGCAATATATAAATAGACACGCATGACATCTGCATCTACATATTGCCAGTTTTTAACGCATTACGATTTGAATTTTTCTTACAGAATCCTCATTTACATTATCATCAGGACTAATTACGGAAATAGTCATAAAGGAAAAATTATCAAAAGCAGATGAACAAAGCATAGAATAGATTTTATATGCGCAAGACTTTGCGACTATTTAAAAGCCGAATTTCTTTTAATCGCTAATTAGGTGCAACGTTTGCAGACATGCCCAAATATTCTTGAACGAAGCGAAATGTTATTTATGCGCAAGATTTTATTAGTGTAATTCGATTCAACGCAGTAATAGTTCAATAAAATAAACAAAACAGCTTGTGAAAATCGCAGGATGCAGCAGAAAATAGACTTCCTACCCGCAGAAACCGCGGGATGAGCAGTCAAAGGGTTATGACTGAAAATGATTACGACAAGGTGGCTACAGAAACTGAAAAAAAAAATCCCTGACTTTTCCCTGACTAAACTTACAACATTTCCCTGATTTACGGCTACTAATTATATTAGTTTCCTGGCTTTCTTCCTACTCAGAATCACTGTATGTGTACAATCTACATTATTAAAAACACTTTTACCAGTTATTTAATATGAAAAAATTTTTTTTATGAAATACAAGTTTTAAAAAATGGAATGAACATCTTAAAAAATCTATTAAAACAGTATATTACATTTCTTATATGTAAAAAATATTGGAAATTTTAATAAAATACTTTGCTTCTAAAACTGCATAAGAATTCTAAGAAACATTAAAACTACTCTTTGCAATATAAGTTAAATTATGTTAACAGTAAAGGTTATTATGATCTTAACTCAAAACTTTAAACATTTCAATATCTAATTAGTTATCTTTTCATGAGTACCAGAATAACACATTGCAGCATAAACATAAACATAGTATAATTATACGTACCTAATAATAAATATTTTAGCAAAACTGCCAAAATATTAATTCAAATCTTTATTCTTTAACAAATCATAAAAAATTAATTGCTCTAATCAAAAACTTGTGCTTTTATAAATGAATATAAGTTTTTTTTAAATTCCATTTATTATTACAAATAATGCTAGACATAAGATACTAATTTATAATTAATAACTCAAGTAACTATTAATTTTCACTGATTTTTATATATTTTACGAATTTCCCTGACTTCTCCCTGATTTTTCCAGATCGATAAATTTCCCTGACTTTTCCCTGATTTCCCGGTTCTGTCGCCACCCTGTGCGACTAATGGAGAGTTAAACACGATTTCTGATGGTATGGCAGAACACGAACAACAGAAAAGTTGCTTAATACTGTGAAAAATATGTGGTTCCTCATCTGACAGCTGGATTCCTGAACGGAGAAAGAGACTGATCACTTGAAAGCCTTCACTCATTATGCTCAAGTAACGCACTGCTCCACAAATTGTAGAACCCTCTAGTAGTTTAATTGTAGTAAACTATGTTATTAACACATTGTGCGCGGGATACGAATTAGATGCAAACTCAAATAAAGGGACAAATCGTAACTGTGCTTACTCTAGGCAATGTGTATAATGTAAAAGAAAAAGCGAACGTATTCTGCAGACATCTAATAACATGTCCAACTTTAAATTAGTACGCAAGTCAAATTCTTGAGTTAAAATTTCGATGTTGGATAATTCGTGCAAAACGTATTTTTACGTCTCCCGCTTCCAAAGTGTTAATAAATTCTGGTTTGTGACAAAAAAAAATCCACTTTTATTTCTATCCTTTCTGTGCAAATCTATCTACCTTCATTCGTTTATAAATTGTTTCCGCACTTCTAAATCGCTCTGTATAACTATCGTTAAGACTCGGATTTATATCTGGGTCAGTATAAACAATAGTTTTTCGCTTTTGTTTATTGAAACGTTAGACATTCATGTTGCAGCACCATTTTCCCATAAACTCTTAAAATAAAACGAATTTAACTTTTCTTAACGCAATAAATATAACGTTTACATAAAAAATCTTTTGCAGTGTTCTAATTGTCCATTCAAAGCTATCTTATGCTATCACATTGTTTGTAGAGTTTGACAGAGGCAATAAAGATTCTCCATAAAGCTATGTTTCTCAATGTCGCCCGTTAAAGAGGCTCGCCGTACTTGAGAAGTTCCTTAATTTGAAGGCCAGCCTGATCGATAGGATTTCAAACAATGGGGAATCAATCTTGAAGGATCCTCCATCGCCTCTCTCCTTTGATTCTTCTAAAGTTAACGGAAGTCGATCTGGGCCAAAATCTTTACGGTACACACTGTTTTGCTTTATTCGCACAAAAATTTCGTTTTCCCTTAAAATATCTGAAATCATTTCCCGACATTATGTTCAACATGTTCCGAACCAAGCCGTTTTTGCCCGACCTTTCATTCAGGCCCTTTGATGTTTTGACTAATTAGATGATAGATTTTTGATTGAAGACTGATATATTATCACACATATTATTGATTAGAAGATTGATATATCGTCAACCCATAAGTAATTAGCTTGTTTAGCTCAGTTGTCACATAGTGTACCATTCACGGCACACATGGCGTTGCGATCAGTTTTAATTTCTCGATTAGTGTGTACCACGTGTACCATCGATGGTACATGTGACTTGAATGGAAAGTTTAGCATGTACCATCCATGGTGCACGTGGCACGAAATGTGTTAAAGGGTGGGAAGAGATTCTTATGCATTCGATTTCTACGAAATCGATTCATTTAGTTACTACAAAAGCTTTTTAATTATCTTTGTAATTTAATCCTTCCGCGACTAACGGTACACACAAGTGCCGAAAGAAAGAAAAAATACTTTTAGGATAGAAATGTTCCTTGTGATTGTAGAAATATTTCCCATCAGTCCTGCCAAATTATGAGAAGGAGTTTGCATTTACAGAACATATATGCCACTACCATAAGTTGCTGCTGTGTGGTTTTTCCAAAGTGTTACATCGGCTTATTTGATACTTAACACGTTAATCCGCCACAATACAAAAATTATTTCTATCAGCTGGGCCACTGGACACAACTGACTCTTTATACATAAAAATATTAACATAATTATTTTTTGACAAAAACTGTCAAAAATAATGTTTTGGAATGTAGTCAAGCGAACGAAACGAGTTTGTCTCACGCGGCCTCCTAGACCAAAACGGTTGGCCTTTACGTAGGCCAGCCAGCTTATTTTCTTTGGAAGACCCCACTTTGCCTGTTATAATGTACAGGGTTATTCAAAATGATGTACGGTATTTTAACATACTAGAAATAAAGTCAATTATAAACAAACACTTGCCTGAACAAATTTAAAGGAAAGGACAACTCAAATTTTTTTCCACAAATATTTTTTTTCTATCCGCCTTTCAGCAGGATGGTGCGCCTCCATACTGGTAGCTGGAAGTGCGTGAATTAATCAACAATGTGATTCCTAATCGTTGGATTGGCCGCGCCGGAACAAATGACAAAGTGCTGTTTCCTTGGTTCCTCAGGTCACAGGACATTACCCCATGTGACTTTTTCTTGTGGGGCTTTGTGAAAGACAAAATGCAGATGCCTCCACGCAACTAGGAGGATCTACGAACACGTATAGGTAATGCTCTGAACTTAGTAACCCCAGACATGCTGAAACGAGTGTGGGAAGAAATGGACTATCGTCTGGACGTTGTCCGCGTGACTCGAGGAACTCATATCGAACACTTATAATGCCATAAAATAAAAATATTCGAGTTGTCCTTTCCTTTTGGTAAGTGCTTGTTTATAAATGACTTTATTTTAGTATGTTAAAATAACGTACATTATTTTGAATTACCTTGTATTTATATGACCACTGTGAATCGTCGCTGAGCTACGGATAAAAAAGGAAAAGATTTCACTTGAAGCATGTGTGATTCACGCGGCCCGAACAAATACATTGGCCGTGAAACACACTTGCTTCACGTGGCGATTAACGTGTTAACGAATGTGTGTGCATTGTTTTTGGAAAATGGCGTGAAATTTCAACAAAACTGCAATTAATTTATGAACTAAATTGCAGACTTTCATTTTTCTTTCACAAAATCACTCAGTAAGTAAGTTGTGTCGCATATGCCCCCAGTGACCATGACTGTTGTAACAAATGTGTCGCGGTCCTAAACCAAGGGATATATTTTCCTAAAAATAAAATACGTTTGTTTTGATTAATCTAGTGTACTCTACTCACAGTTCAGGCTACTAAAATAGTTGTGACGCTGAAAAAAAAGTCGTCTCGAAAAGGTTAAATAGTCTATAGATATTTTAACATAAATCAGAGTTAAATTCTATTTTCAGTTGTTGATAGTATAAACTAACATTACATACAATTTTGCTGACAATTGCACATGTTACGAAACGAATTTGGATCATTCAACACTAAATGTACCATGACCGGTCACAAATGATCGGTTGTAGAATTTTTATTGGAAATTTCCCATAAAATGTTATCGCTTTTTCTCAGTTGACTTCTTGTCTTTTTATACCAAATATATACAATTAAATTTTCATTACTAACTTCAATTTTTTTTCTTTTCTTTATTCCGATAAAGACGTGTATTCTACTTTTATTTACAAGCAGGTCGTTTTGACCGGTAGAAAAATATACTGCCTTATAGGCCTTATCTAATATAAAATATGATGTGCATGCGCTTTTCACATATATGTCTGTCTGTGAAGACGATAACTCATATTTTAGCCTTTAGTGCAAAACATCGTATCACGATAACGTTTTAGGTTTTATTTGTTCGTTTCCTCTTTGTCAACATTGGCAAAAGCCTGCGTAACGATTTTTTTCTTTATGTGGAAGATAATAGCTTTACAGATGTGAACAAAATAAATTTTATTGAATCATTAACTTAAAATTACTTTTTTTGAATATTTCCTTACTAAAAATCAATATTTTTTGCATTCAGTGCGGAAAAATAAAATTTTTATATCAAGATTGGTTCAGCTACCTTGCCCAGTTACGGTACGAATAGATATACAAGTTGTCAGTACGTTTAGTGTTAAATTGCTTCGCATTGTTTTTTATTTCCAATTTTACGGAATTTAATATCTTTATTTTTTAATATTAGATTAGTTATCCCCTTTATAAATGTTTATTATACTGACAATGTTAGGTAACGCGCAATTGAAGAGCCACCCACAACTCAATCAATAAACCAGAACGAGTTGAGATAAGAATGGGAAAAGACGTCTCTCATCTTCTACAAGGATTTAATAATCCAATCATGCAGCAGCCACTCGTATAAGCAGTGGCTCGTCTTCCATAATATACCACCCACCACCTGCCTTAGCGGTGGCCAACCTAAACCATCTGCCTTTGCAGCGTTGTCGACGTATGGAACTGTATACAGAACTATCTGCCCTTGCAGAATAGTCAGTCATGGATTGCATTTAACTAATCATCTGCCCTTGCGGTTTAATAATTATAAAGTGGATAAATTTAACCACTATCCACCCTTGTGGAAAATCATGTTGTAAGCACCCACTCCAGAGGTGATGTATGTGAAGTGATGTTCCACAACTTGTGGAAATAATTGTTTCTATTTTATATTTATTATGTTGAGTTGTTTCATTAAAGATTTATTTTTCTATCGACGACTTTTCTATGCATAACACTCAACAGATAACATTGAATAATGGGAAGAAAAATACGAAAAGTAGTCAATAAACATATTAACAAATAAAATGCAATTTTTGAGAATCTTATTTACAATTCAGTTGAAATTTCAAGCAGTTTGCTTTAGTTTAATATGTACAGTATCTAATTACGAAACTTACATGCAACGAAACATCTTTAAATTATCTAAAGTTGCAGATATTTATACCAATTTAACGTTTGGTTGCACCAGTTTCTATAGCCTTTAGCACGGGATGGCTGAAATGAGATGAGCAGTAAGGGAGTGCCCGATGAGCAGACCATTCCACTTTCCAGAGAGGCTTTATCAGGTAAATTGGCTCTCGTCTGTGTTTCATGCCAAGGAAACACCTTGGAGACACTCGGATAGCTTCAGAAACCATTACACAAACAAAATTAGGTCTTCCAATTTTCTAAATGATGCTGATTAAAAGCACTACAAGACTTGAATGCAAAACCTTTCATTTCATGCCGTGTATTTAATCTTTAGGATACAGCAGCGGCGTGATGCAGATATTTATCAAGATAATAGTGACTGCAAGGGAGTAGTTCCAAACCAAAAACCCAAGATAATCGAACTTTTAGATTTTACATGACAATCAATGACCGATTGCAAATATTGATGATATTGACTATTAACCACTCAACCTATGAATTTATTTACTTTCTAATTATATGACACAACATATTTGAGAGTTGTTATTCAAATCTATATACGCATGCAAAGGCATTCTAAAATATTTAAGCCAACCCAAATAATTTTTGTTTTTCAAATTTATTGTTACTTTCACCTGGTTGCAGATTTAAATATCAAAATTTAACAGTTAGATGAACAAGTCAGACAAGTCGTTGTAGACGAAGCGGTTAACTAATGCCTGTAAATTATGTATGATCGCATACCAGTTCTGTTTGAGCAATAAAATACAGTATCCGAGAATTGTGGACACATTTAAAAAATTAATAAAAAAAACTAATTATGTTACAACTAGGGTTTTTTTTTTTAAATAAAAGAGCAAATAAAAAAGTTTTTTTCCAGATAGGGTAACGCTGCTTTATGGCGTTCTAAATTTGCTACAGCGAAAGAATTCCTTACGCGATTGCTACTGATGCAACTTTTTTGGTTTCCTTTTTTTTAGTTTTTCTTGAATATCTCAAAAATATTCTGTTTTCACACTACATGTCAATTAACAAATTAAGAAGCGTAAAATTCCCTACAAATACATGATTTTATTTTTCGTCTAGCTTTAATATTTTCGCAGATAATGGCTCTCAAAAATGGGTGATTTTGAATAATTTACAGCCACCTAGACCACCGTAACGGCACGTTTCCTATCTAAGAAAAATTGATATGCGCTCTCATTTAAAAAATATTCGTAGTTGTAATATTATTAGGTTTTTTTACTTTCTCGTATATGAAGTATACAAAGAGAAAGGATTGTAATCGTCAAAAAATTCGAACTCGAGATTTTGTCGAATCTCCACGTTTTAGACCTCCCTGAATCCGAAAAACACAATTTCGGAATCATGTCTGTCTGTGAACACGATAACTCGAAAATTATTAAAGCTACGGGGATGAAATTTGATATGTGATCTTTAAACATAATTTTTAGGTTTCTATCAAATTTTGGACAAAATCCGTCTGCGGGATGTCTGCTGTGTCTGTCCGCGATCATGCGAACACTATAACTCAAAGACTTTAATAGCTAGATGGATAAAATTTGGTACACAGTTTTATCGTCATGAATGTAGGACCGTATAAAAATTTTGAGCCAAATCCGAAAAAGGGTTGACTGTCTGTAGGTCTGTATAATCGCATACTTGTTTTACTGAAGTTAGTATGGTTGGCGTTTGACCTTAGCGGTCTACGAAGGAAATTGTAGCGAGCCGCCGCAAACACGCGTTTCGGAAATTATGGCAACCCGAATCGAAACTTCGCTCTGACATTCTCCAGATTGAAGGTATGGCGAAATCTTGCGTGATATCTGTATTACGATTTCTTACTCAAAAATGTTAAATTAAGTTGTGGTACCTCAGCGCGCGTAAAAATTGAGAACATACGCAATTCTTTTTGCAAAATATTAAGTTTCAGAAATTCATGAATTTGATATGTTTCATTGTAAATCACCATTCATAATTTTTTTCTCAAAATAACTAGACCTTGGGTAAATACCCCAAGGATATTTACCTACTGGGTGTTTACCCACCCACATTACTGGTCGTATGCGAGAAAGTTTCGAGGAGGTCACGCCCGCTGGTTTTATTAATTTTTGAAATGTGTCCCACAATTCTCGGACATCCTGTATTTTTGAAATAAATTATATCTACACTTTACAAATAATTTGTATTACTTTCGAAGCAAATGAAATTAACTGCAATCAAATGCAGAATAAGTACATATGTAACCGCACTGTTTTCCGAGCTCGCCACCTAGCGGCCGTTTGAGGAGACCGCAGTTCACGATCTGGAGTCGACGAGTAAACATGGTGTTCTCCCCCCGAGTTATTGTTTATTTTTATGTAATGAAGTGTTTTGATCTTAATGTTTGTCCCTGTATGTTGTGTCCTTTTGTGTTTAATTAAAAGTATTGAAACGAACCAAGACCCCTTTCCTTGATGGCTACTGTTATCCCTAACAGAAATAAGATTATGGCGTACCAAAAAGGATACACATAAAGTTAAATGGTTCTGCACAGCGGCGGAAGACTTGCCATAATCTGCAGTAATCTTTTCCGTTACACTAATTCATAAAGGGATTTTGGAAGCACCTCCTGCTTCCGAAACTGAACAGGTCTCGAATGCTAATCGGCTTTGGGATGCTATGGATAGTACACGCGAATACAGCATGACTCAACCATCCTAAATATAGGCGCTAATTGGCTATTTTTAAGCACCGCCACCTTCCCAAAACTGTGTCAACACCTGCTTGAGTTGCAGATGAATTTCGTTTCGTAAGAAAAGACTCATTTGAACTTTTTTAACCCTTTCAGTCCCTTGGAATCATCATTTTCGTTATTTTTTTGTTCGGCGTCTAAACCTGCCTCTGATACCAAATGGACATCCTTAAATTCCTCGCATTTTCCTCTCTTCAAATATATTTTTTGTTCTTACCAATAAATTTATGCACTATCGATTTCATCTATTCAAAAATTGCTTTTTTGAACTTCTCTTCATTCAGCGAAAAAAGTCAAAATAAAAATTAACTTTAACACAATTTAAATGAAATTACAGGTACAATTTCATTTTTATTATTTTAAATATGTTAAAATATTTTATTTCAGCTCTTCTTTTTTTAAAAAAAATATTAAATTTTCTGTCTGTTCCGATTTTTTGTTTTTCTATTTCAAATTTTTCTTCTTTTTGAACTTCAGAATTTTAGAATGGATTGTTCTATGCTTGGGACTGAAGGGGTTAAAGTCATAAATTAGGTATTCATAGAGGGAAGTATTTTGTTAATTTTCGGCAGATGTTAGCACATTATGAGCCGGTGGGGTAAAATTACAATTTATACGTATTTACGTTTAAAAGATTGTAGACTAAAACTCCGTTATGTGTTTAACGATGGAATACAATGGCGAATCCAGGATTAGGGTCGGGGGGGGGGGGCCCCGGAGGGCATAAAAATTTTGAACGATAATTTTGACGAATATCAAACCTCATGGCTTATAAAAACAAAAACACTTTAATTTTACAGACATTCCTCTCCTGACAATAAGAATAATAAAGAACACTACAATACTTTCGATAATTTAATAAAAAATTCAATGAAATAACGAGCCAAAAAATGTTTTCGATCGGGCCAACTCTACAAGTACAAGTGGAATGACTAGAAAAGTAGGAAAATTATCGAGCCTGTCAAGCCAGAAAGCAATGTTGTAACGATTTTATTACTATTTTTTTAAATGAAAATTAAGAACAAATAGTTGTAGTGATTTTAAATTAAATCAAGAATTTTGGTTTAGCTCTGGGATTCGCCACTGATGGAATACGTTGTATGCGTTGTGGTAATATCTACTGAAATAAGGTGTTTCAACGAAATGGCTAACAACTTTTATTTTTATTTTTCAAATAAGCTAAACAGTTTCATATTATTTAAACTCTTAAATATTAACAATCAAACTATCTACATTCATATACCATCATGTGACAAATTTTGCTATATTCAATACAATTTATATAATAATTTTTTGGAAGTGATTATTTGCAGGTACCTGCTAATAAAACGTTATTTGCAGGTACACTGTACCTACGAATTACTTACATGTTTTGTCAAATTCAATATGCTTCTGTAGAAATTTTAAAATGTTCTTTCTGCACTTGAAACGTTCTTTCTGTGTTTATGAGATTATTAAAAGAAATATTAATGCTACTTTGTGAGAATTTTCAGTTTCTCATCGGAGACATGTGACGTTTTTGCTTCACATTTAATTTGGTCTTGAGAGCTGATTTCTAATTCATTTGATTGAATTTGGTACAGAAAATTTATTTACCGATTTTTTCAGCCATAAAATTAATTCTCATGGCAAATTATTAATAAAAAAAACAAATTTACGAACCTAATGGAGCTCCAAAGACCCGAAAGATGTCTTACGAAATTTTAAACTTCCCTTTGCAGATGACGGAAACCCCAAAGTCAATAGTTTAAATCAGCTATAATCCCATTTACAAAACGCAAATATATATTGAAAAAAAATTCAGAATTAGTCGTCGTTAAAAATTTTATCAGACAGTGAGAGGCTAAAGAAACGACTATGACCACAAAAAATGACCATGCCGGTTGGCATGGTCGGTAAAGCGTCTCTACGTTTTAGACCTCCCTGAGTCCGAAAAACACAATTTTGGAATTATGTCTGTCTTTGAACACGATAACTCGAAAACTATTAGAGCTACGGGGATGAAATTTGGTATGTGGTCTTTAAACATAATTTGTAGGTTTCTATCAAATTTTGGACAAAATCCGTCTATGAAAGTCTGTCCGCGGCCATGCGAACTCTATAACTCAAAAACTTGAATAGCTAGATGGATACAATTTGGTGCACAGTTTTATCATCATGAATGTAGGTCCGTATAAAATTTTGCGCCAAATCCGTCAAAGGGTTGACTTGTCTGTCGGTCTGTATAATCTACTTTTGAAAAGAATCCGTTATCTCCACGCATGCGTACTGGAAGCAATCTTCTGTGCACGCGAAAGGAACGGAATTTCATTACGGAGTAGCGAATTACGTCAGTTGGTCCTTGAGCCGGTAAGAGCGGAAAATCGGTACGCATCTCTTTGTATTTGATTCTTTATCTAGATATTTTTCAATCACTATAATGAAAAACCTGATAGTCACTAGATTCTGGGTAACAGTAGGTTCGAATTTTTTTAGCCACGCGGGGGAAGGGGAAACGGCATCTTTTTGGGGAAGTATACGAGAAAGTTTAGGGGAGAACACTCCCGCTGGTTTTCGAGACAAAGTTATTTTACACCAGAACGAATATAGTAACAGGCTATGACTATGAAGTTATGCATAACATGGCGGAGGCTATCGTTTTTGATTTGTGAACAAACCGATCGTTGCCATCGCCAAAAGAGGTATTAACCTCTTTTCTGTGCAACGTACATTAGTGTTTTATATGTATGGATTGAAAAACGATATGATTATATGTTATGCAAAAACAAAAGGAAACGTAGATCGAAAAAAGAAATAGACGTGTTTACGAAATATAATTAAAATGATAAATTCGATTCGCACACCATAGGATTGTGCGTCACTTTGGCCTAAACATTGTACATAAGTGTCAAAAAAAGAAGAAAATTGATTCATAAAGTAAATTTTATGCAGGAATTATCTTTTAACAAAGGTAATTTACTAGATTTTCTACGCTATGCAGCAATTCTTTTATCCTGACATAAATTTCTGAAAGCATGAAAATGTTGAAAGGATTCATTCATGCGTCTAATAAAATGTGGGCATTTTTTATTAACCGTTTTCTAAAGTTTAAAAGTCATGTGAATTTGAAATGAATAATTCACTACTCTAGCGGTACGTTATCAAATTTATAAGCTTACTAAGAGCGTTTGAAATATATTATCATTTATTTGTTTTATCTCTTGGTTGAGTGATTTTTATGTTTCATGTACTACGATAATTCAAACTTCGTGATTCGCATTTACAAATCAAATTTCATTCAGTATTTTAAACTTGTTGACATTCAAATCCTGAATTGAATCTTTTCCGCTCAACACTTTTAGCTACCAACTGGCGACAAAAATAGGCGATTTGAAATAACCAGACATTCAACTGAATCATTATTGGTTAAAACTGAAGATTAAAAGAAACAACTTATTTAATAAAACTTATGGAATATACAAGAAGGAATGTGATTTGAGCGTCGCAGGGATTAAAAGGTTGTTGCTGCTGCATTAGTCTTACGATATAGTAAAAACTTTCATATATCTCCTTATCGAAATGAGAATGAATATATTAAACAGAAAGCCCATCACAAACAAACTACAACAGTGACAATTCAAGTTGGCAGTATGTAAAAAGCTACGAAAGGCCGCATCACCAATGAATTACTAATATATGTTTCGATGCGTCTTTGGGCTATGGAAAAAGCTCTATGAAGTGACTAATTATCGATTAAAGTATCAAGTTTTGTTACACAGAATATCAACTGCTGCTGTTGAAAACTAAATTGCGTCCATATAAGATTAATTACAGGTCCTCCTCCATTTACGACCGAGTTCCATTCCAACCGATGGCTTCAAGGCCGAGTTTAGTTACATTAACATCCCATTTAGAAGCAACACGAGGGCTATGTTAGGACGGACCTCGTCATTTTGAACCGCAGTCAGGTGACGACACCTGAGCTGGCACCCCCTCTCCAAACTTCCGCACCACACCAACGGAAGGATATTTGGCCGCTACAAATGATTTAGCGTGCAACAAGCCCCATACACGGCGGATCTTCGGGGGAATCGGGTTTCGAACCTGCGACCCTCCGGTCCCGAGGTCGAGACCTTACCACTAGGCCACCGCGACCTCAGGTCGAAAGCTGAAATAATCCGATTTATAATTTTCAACACTATTTTAAGTCGAATATTGTAGGTACATAAAATACAAAAATTCTATCTATGTAACGTATAATTATTGTACATAATATAAAGAATACATATTTTTACTCTATTGTACGTGATATAAACAAAAATATAACCTAAAATTATATTTTATTTTGAAATTTGTCTTTTGTAGTTGTTAGTCGCAGAATTTTTATGTCTAGGAGAGGGTGTAGTTTTAAATACCATAAGATCATATTTGGAAATATTTAAGGAAGAGTAATGATCCTCCTTATAGTTCCCTATATACTGTCAACTTGAGTCGTCTGAGCCTAACGGGTCTATTCTGGTAGACCCCTTAATCTTTACGAAGTGAGATGGCGAAAGTGCTCATTTATTAGTGCATTAACCTTTTAATCAGAATATCGGTCATTATGACCGCTACAGCACATGCTAAGTGAACGGGTATGCAAAAGATGTTCCGACTACCGGGTTGATATTATATTTTCAAAACAGATTTTCATAGATTGTGAAACAATTTCTTTCAAAAGCACTTTGATGACAATAAAAAGACAAAAAGATGGCATTTTCAGATCAAGATTGCCGTAGGCAATTCTTAATCGAGCATCGAGCTGGTAGTAAAAGTGGATGTTTGTAAACTTAGATAAGGGAATGTTAACAAAACAGTTGGTCATTTCTTAAACTTGTTCACAGTAAACAGAAAATGTTGCGTGCTTCTTTTTAATATATGCGTGTGTATCTCCGCATATAGATGATAAAGTATTTGGCGTTGACATGTACAAAACATAAATTCATATATTTTATAGATAATGAATTTTATTTTCTGGAAATACCAGCTAGCCTTGAAGATCCGTCACCGACTGTTAAAGGACATAACTCATGGTTATTTTAACACCTCGAATGGTCGTGACGTAACGTTAAGAGTTAGCGCAAAGAAGAAATAGCTAAAAACACAATGCTGTTTTACGACTTTAATTGCGGAAATTTATATATCCATAAGTGTAAATTTGCGACAACTCCAATACCTATACTTCCTAATAATTTTTATTGATACTTAAATGTTTTAAATTCCAAAAAATTAAAACTGAAAATCGAAAAATAAAGAAATATTAAGAGTTGTGATTTAATTAGCAAATGCAGGCGTGAAATTTCTCAACAAATATTTTCTAACAAGTCTATTTTTTTCTTAAGTATGAGAGACAAACATATCTGATGATATGTTTATCCGGGGTCACAATAGCGAGTAAGATATTTTACTACACAAATTCATCATCCAAATAGATTTTCTATTCACCTATTCCATAAATGTTTGAATTCCAATTATTATATTGAATTTGGCGTGAAATTTCAAACACTCCGACCGTTTGCTAAAATCGTATCGATATGAGTTATGGAACTTTGAATCATGTCGCTAATTCTTTGTATACTAGAAAATCACCCGTCATATTATGACGGGTAAAATTGCCTCTTCATTCGAGAGATTTCCCGCAAATTTGACGTGTTTAAATAGATATATATACGAGAGAAATGTTTAACATTGATTGAAAACAAATAAAATAAACATATGTTATATGACAGGAAATATATAATTTTTTATTTACTAATTATTTACATATTTCTTTATTCAAAACACCTCTTGGTCTAAGAAAATCTAGTAGATATAATCTAGATACATTACAAATCTAGTTTCAAAACAAAGCACTTCTCCGCTTGTCAAACGTTGCCACAAAATATTATCAAATTATATAATCACGATTGCGATAAATAATGAGATGCATCGTGGCATCCAAACTATATCACGCGCATGATATACCACTGACGTAATTTACTACTTTCTATTGAAAAACGGAAATTAATTTGAAATGTATGATTAATATAATTTAAAATGTCTCGGGAACTATTGATCATAGCGAGATAAATTTTATATCCATCGATACAAAATTTTATTTCACTTTTTTAGAGCTATTCAATTTGAAATTAGAACGACAATTACTCTTTTAAATTTAAAATTACTGAAATTTAGGTTCTCTAACAATGAAATAATTCTGTTTAACGTCTCGCAGTGCTATGGCGCGAGTTTTATTGTTGGAGACGTCAGAGCGTTACCGAGAGATTTCGGCTATTGTATTAATAATTGCATAACTACCATCCTACTCTATCTCGATCCAAACCCCTATAACAGTTGTCAAAGAAGCCGTATGACTCATTCAGTTAACATATTTGCATGCTTCTTGAAGTGCATTTCACAGAGTGAATGCTTGCTTGTGGAACCGCCCCCCTTATTACCATAAGGAAGCAGCCCTTCATTGTACATGATTTTTGACACCTGCATCTCAAAAATTATTTTTGTATATACCGACATTATTTATAGAAACCATTTAAAAATAGTCTTCACACCCAAAAATTAATTATCAAAATCTCCCGTCACGCTTTATACAAGCCATCTTCTCAAAACAAATTCTACGGGCTCACAATTAACCCGGAGAGGAGCGCTACTACATGACTTTCTTTCCGCGTATCGTTTGTTTTGGCGGAAGAAACACAAAAAAGTAGCGCACGCCATTGATGCGCAATTGATGTGCCACTCATCCGTGACAGGGAATAGGTTGGAATTAGCAATTGCGGAAGCTCATCCGTGAGCCAGAAAAAAAATGGCCTCTGCCACACAATCCGATCGGAGAAAACTAATGACATGGAAGAAGAAAGGTTCGGATTCCGTATTGATTTCTTCCGTCAAAAGAAAATTTTTGTTAGAGGAGTTTGTTAAGGGATTAGCGTAGGAGGAAAAGTGTCGGGCCTTATCTTGTCAGCTGTGTAGCTAATAAGGGATTTTTGCCTGTGCCAGTATTGTTTCACAATTAGCGTCTGGATGATTTGAAACTGAATTCGAGGAAGAATGGGTTTCCTTATTAGATACGATACAACACACTTTCCCTTGTTAATAATAAGAATGCTTGTTTCTATTCTTAGAATCAATATTATTGATATAAACCAAATGTATTACAGAAACCAGATTTCAATTGTCAGTGCTTGGGTTTGGCTGAGAGACAATTTTCAATATTTCGAGCCTGGATAAAGACAAAGATCGCAGTGAAATAGTTTAATTTAAATATAAATAGAATCATGCACGCAGAAAATGATTGTAATCCCCCACCAACACCAAGTGACCAATTAGTTTGGTCTGATAATTTTTAAGCTCTAAGCAATGAGATTATAAATTAATAAATCTTACCTTTTGATATTTAACTCATTATATGACGATACTTTATAATTTCACTTTGTCAAAAAAAATTATTAGCATGATAACATGAAAACAATATGAAAGGAAACACTTCTTTGAAATTTTTTTAACTCGAATTAAAATAAATGTATTCCGATTAAAAATTAATTGACTAGAAAATTATTTTTATTGAATTAGTAACTTTTATATCAGTTAATTCTACGTTAAGGACAAGAATGAAAGCTAAAAGTTCTACTGGTTAGGTAGAAATAAATAAGTAAAAATAACAAGCGTCCCAAAAATGAGAACATTGAAATTAATGGGAAAATTTAAATTAATGCACAAAATCTTTTTCCTTTGTATTTCAATAAAACGTACAAATGGATCCGAGTTTGGCGCTTTGAAGCTGAACACAAGTAATGCAAAAAGAGGATCCAGCCGCTTAACCCATTGCGATACGATTTTATTTAAACTCTTAATTAGATGCCACAACGCATTTGGATATTTTTTATTATTTCAATCTATTTAAGATTGTAAAGGATACTTGAGACATTTAAGCGTGTCCAGGTGATTTTTATATTTAAAGTTAATTGTTATGTTGATTTAATTACGGATTTAAATAGCAAAAATTCTATAATTCGAAGCACGTGTCAGAGACGTCTTTATATGTTAAGGGGTTAAAGCCTAGAGCGTTTGAAACCTCTAAAAACGTTTAATTTCTGAAAATTCTGGCAATTATTACAGACTGATTTCTTTTTAATAAATTAACACTTCTGAGAAATAATAGAGTATAAAGCTAAATCTACCGAATTTACGTCCCAGATGAGCCCAAAACCAAAAGGGGCACTTACGAATAAACTTGTCAACTTTAAAACGATCAATCCTCTATCAAGTCATTTGAATGCCTGAATTGATCTAGGGGCACTCAACTTAATACATGTAAAAATATATATATACCACCTTGAAGATTTAGTGGAGACTAGTATGGAATCCCCTATCTAGACTTCGCGATGAACTGGTTAAGGTCATCAGAGTATGAACTGAATGATTTCGACAACTTCTAAATTGATATAATTTTTGGTGAATATGTGTGAACCTTTACATATAGGATGTTTTTGATTTTAACTGACACTACTCAGAGCCATCTGTAGCTCAATATATCATCTGAAATGCCACCAAATTTGGTAGGGGGACTAAAGACGACATGGGGAAAAAGATTCCGTGATAAAAAAAAAAATAATAGTTAGGAAGTTACCGCTAGGGAGAAATGTGGCGCTGTTGAAGTCTACACAACTGAGAATTAGACAAATGAATAACAAAGAAATTTCAGTGCAAAACCGCTTTAATACAGCAAATAAACTTCCCCAAAGAGTTACAGAGATGAAATTACAGCGCTAAATAGTTCTTCATTCAATAAACGTACTCCCTCGGTGGCGGCATGCGATGACCCTTCAATATGATTCAATGTGACCACCCTTCTCGCGGACCACACATTGCATCCTGTACAAAACATTCTTCATGTCCATTCCCCCCGGATCTAACCCCATGCGACTTTTTCTGGTGGGGTTATTTGAAGTCCAAGGTCTATCTTGGTGGGGTCCCTACGTCGTCCCCCCGTAAGATGTTGTTCTTTAAAGAACAACACATTACGGGCTGTACCGAGCATTCCTGGCGACATGTTACTTTCGGCCGTCGAGAATGTTGTGTACAGAATGCAATGTGTGGTCCACGAGAAAGGTGGTCACATTGAATTATATTGAAGTGTCGTCGCATGCCGTCGCCGAGGGAGTAATTTTATTGAATGAAGAACTATGTTGCACTGTAATTTCATCTCTGTAACCCTTTGGGGCAGTTTGTTTGCTGTATTAAAGCGGTTTTGCACTGAAATTTCTTCTTTGTTATTCATTTGTCTAATTCTCAGTTGTGTAGACTACAACAGCGCCACATTGCGCCCTAGCGACTTACGGAACTATTACTATTATTTTTTTTTTATCACGGAATCTTCTTCCCCGTGTCTTCTTTAGTTTCTCTACCAAATTTGGTGGCATTTCAGCTGATAGATCGAGCTATAGATGCCTTCGAGTAGTGTCAGTTATAAAAAACACTCTTTATACACGCAATGAAATAAAATACTAAACAGCAAATTTTAAAAAAGGCGAAAGTGTTTTCTTCTTACTTGCAGCAATTAGCCTCAAGGTGATTTTATTTTTATCATGCTAATTAAATTGCTGAAATCGAGTTGTTTAACTAAGCACTCATTGTGTTAAAGTTTTTCAAGTCTTTTAATGTCCAGGTCAAACTATTACATCGACTTTAGGGACTTTAGAACTATGTTTATGAGTGTAATTCGGATAATATTTAAGCTATTAAATTAATATGAAAATCAAAATTATTAAGTACCCAAAAAAACGGATATATAAAATACATTGTATTATTTTACAGAATTCCACACTTTTAAAAATAATTAGTTGAATCGTAAAGTGATACTGTCTTTCACGACTGAACGCAATTATGCAGAGGAGAGCCAGCTACCATCTAATAAATTTCGAGTTTGCTTTGGCATATTGTACTTCAATGCATGTAATTTGCATGCGAAACTGAATCAACTCTAATTCTTTGACAAAAGACTACTTTTGACGCGGTAAATTTCGATAATACAACATTAGATCTTTTCTGTAATGTTTTGTGAAAGCAGTTATATCTGAATATGTGTGCGTTTTGGAGATGACCCTCTTTGTATAAATGCGCCCAACTGAAAATAAAAAATATTACCAGTTTATTATTTTATAATAGCCGCAAGGAAATAAAGGATTTCATTCTAAAGGATTTAACAACGCATAGAAGTTGATATTCAACTTCTATTACGTGAACACACCTGCTTTAAATTAAAATACAGAACAGTAATTATTCCCCATCTTCTCAACAGAACCAGCTTAGACTCGGAGAGCTACACCCGAAAGGGCATGGTAGTCATTCCACCAGTTGGTGCAAGTTAGTCCACAGATTACACCATAACAAAGGAATAATTCAGCTTGATTTTAGTTTACAGATGCACCGACTCATTTTGTTCCGACTTGATGAGTTTCGTGAAAAGTAAGGCACTTCGAAGAGCAACAATGGATGAGCAAGTGTGTTAAAAAGAATTATTCTTCGTAGGAAACGAAACACTTATTGTAGATGATAGTTTTAATATGTAATAGCAGAAACAATCTATTTTGTTGCGAACAAAAGATGATAAAGTGAAAAGTTAATTTCTTGTTAAGATCTGAGTGCAATTGTATATACTTTTGTTCACTCTCTAAATGGAACATCCTTTATACTCATTTACTTAACATGTATTTAATCACGGTCATAATGGCAGTTTTTCCAGTCATAAGGTTAAAATTTTAATCAGTGCAATATCGAAAATATTAAATGAAAGCAAAAGAGGTAACTGGAGATCGCAGACTTGTACCGAAAAAGAAAGATTAAAAAATATATACAATATGTACTGGGGACTAGTTCAGGTATAATTAAGTAGGGAATATGCGAACAACTTTTAATAATTCCGATCTAAATCGAGTGTAGTATTACGTTAATATTTTTATCCAGTATCATGATAAATTATTATTTTATTAATAATATTTAAAATTATGTAAAAACTCTTTACAATACTGGTACTCTCAAAACATTTATTTATCACGGCGTGCCTTATTTGTACTAAACATTTTAGCATTTTTGTCGTTTTACTGAATATTTAACTATTTTCACATGAAAAAGTGCCAAAATGGCTTGGTTTTAGTTATATTAACGTCCCGTTCTGAAGCAACACGAGGACTCTTTTGGGACAGCCCTCGTAATTTTGAACCTCGGTCAGATGACGAGGACGACACCTGAGCTGGCACCCCCTCCAAACTTCCGCGCCACACCAACGGGAGGAAGTTTGGCCACTACGTATGATTTAGCGTGCAACAGGCCCAATACACGACGGATCTTTAGTGGAACAAGGTTTCGAACCTGGAACCCTCGGACCCCAAAGCCGAGACCTTACCACTAGGCCTCCGCGGCCTCCCCAAAATGACTTGAATTTCGATAGACGTAATCAATTATGCATTGCTTTGATTCTTCTCTAGCTTTTCAAGAATAATAGTTTTCATTGGAAGATAAATTTTGCGTGTAGGAAGTCAGAATGAACGGCTGTATTTTGTTGAAATTTTTTCAGAATTCCGATTGTAAAAAAAAAACTAATTTTTATGATTTTGATGAAATAGTACAAAAAAATCTCTTCATAACACACTCACAAAGACCTTTAACCTAAATGTTTGTTCTCATTCACACGCGCATAAATCTATAATTTCAAAGTTGGTTCTCATTTACTGACTATCAGAATGAACGCCAAGTGTTAATGAAATAAAGGACAGCCATTTCCTAATTAAAGGGAAAAAAAATGATTATCCAAACTGGTTTCAAGACAAGCCATGAATGAATCTGAAATTTTCTTTTATTACAACACACGATTTCAGTGGCCAACATTGCCCTAGGGTATAACTCAATTGGGATTTTGTTATCGCCACCAATTAGCTGGTTGAAGAAAAAAAGAGTCTTCCTGCAACACACCTTATCATTTCTAAATTTGATGACCTCTCCAAGAGTCCGGTCAGAGGAAAAATCATTCGACGCAGCATCTGGGTCAAACTATTACTCGACTCTTTTTCCCCTTATGAGAAAATGCCAAAAGCAATCGAATATCCGATTAAATTTGTCTTCAGAGATAACATCCATTGTTCGAGAAGGTGTTGACATTGGATTCTTGTTGAAGTGTGTTTGCATAATATAATTTTCCCTCAGGAAAACAAGCTGCTCATCGATTCACTTGTTTTTTGCTTCTTCTATTAGGCCATTTCCATGAACTTTTCGAAAATGATATCTATGAACTTTTGCAAAAGGATGCGAAACAGTAGAACTTGAGTAATTCGAATTGTTCCTCTCTTTCCCTGGATTTCCAATTAACAAAATCTTAAAAATATCACCTACAATTAAAATTTATTTAGGTTATTTCGAAGTCAAAAGTAATAAATCGCAAAGAATATATTTTATTTCCGAATTGTTCGGTTAGTTACATATCGTGGATGTACAGGGAAAATAAGCCATCAGTCCACACAGGTTGTTTTTGAGAAATATCGATTTTAATTTTCAATAAGGCAGGAAAAATTTGGACTTGAGTTGAAACAACAGCCTGATTTTTGGCATTTCGGACTTGAGGGTTTTCTATATGAAAGAAACAGCAGTTTTCAACTTGGTGGTCATAAAACGTAAATTTTAACAAAAATGGACTTAGCTGATTTTTCTTGTACGTCCATGGTATGTCTGTACCTTGTATCCACCGTGTCTGTTTTATTTTAAGTGGGGATGTATTCAATTACAAAAATAATAAAAATTTACCACTTTTTAAACCCCTTTGAACACATTAGGTGTGAATTGTACAGTTTATTTTCGAGTTTTAATGTATATTTAAAGTGCTGTATAGTGTTTCTTTATTAAAATTATGTACTCATTTATTAAAATTTCCCAAATTATAATTAGTATTACTTTATCTATTAAATTTTTTTAAAAATTTTACAGCCATTTTAGTTTAAAAATTATAGCTTATTCTTGATGAATTTAATTTTGAATCCAATTTTTATCAATTCGAATTTTTGGATAAATCTAACTTTTATTATGGTTGAACCAGCTTCAAATTAACAAAGTTCCAATGTATAAATCAGTAAATGACATTCTCAAGCACTGCTTAACTTGCAACACTTTAATAAATGAATTGTGCAAGTGGAATTTCACAGTATTTTAAATGATTGAAGACACATTAAAAATTTAGCTTATTTAAAAGTTCTTCCCTACTTGGGGGGGGGGGTTACCACGAGTAAGTGGATAAGAAGCCACCGGAGAAATAAGCGGGGTCTCGCTCCCGGCGTGGGATACATAAATGGTGGTGTAGATCTTCGAACCCAACTCCTATGACGAGTCTTACCCCTATAAAGAGGGAGATGCTATTACATGAACTGCGTGCGGCCAGAGTGCCAGTATTATTTGTTGCTGTGAACGGTCTTCCAGCAGCACTAGGGTTTCCTAAAGCCCTGAATACGTCTCTTAAGTAGCGACACGTTCAATCGTCCGCCATTTTGGGGGATAACGACCATTCTCTCCTTGAGTCTGCTATTGAGAAATACGGAGTTTCGTTTATTGAATGTGGACTTTTATTAACAAATGTTTACAGATTCCCAAATATAACTTAAATACCTAATGATCTACATATAAAAAATCATTTTACCTTAAATAATAATTTATTTTTTATATTAAAACACATACTATACTAAATGCGTGTTTTGAAATAATTCGCGATCATTTTGAAGAATAATTATATTCAATTTTTTTTTGCTAAGACTTTCTAAGTTATAAATTACTCCAAACCAGGGTTGATAAAATCATGATTTTTTTAAAAATAAAATTAATTAGAGAATCTTTCAGTAATACATATTTAGATGGTTTTCTGGATTTTTGTGGAAGTAGATGGCTGAAAACTGAAGGAACAGCAGTCTGCTTCAGAAGGCGTCTTTTATCAGCTCTATGATTTTCAAATTGATCCTCCGTAAAATGTACCTATTTAAAAAAATTTATAATTTTGCATTAGAAATAAATTTAAAAAATAATAAATATCAAGAAGTTTAAAAAACAACCAAATATTTTAAATTTGCATATAACGATGAATACTATTAATACTATTTATAGCTCAAATTTTTCCTCACTCCAATTCTTAAAATTCTATTTAAATGAGCCTATTTCTTTTATATATGCCTATATATAGGATAAAAAAATTATTTCAAGTACATTTAAAGTATTTCATTTTTGCTAGCTATTTCTTATAGAAATTGAGTAATTTTTTTTTTTTTTTTTTGCATTTATGGATGAAAAAATTATTTTTAATAACTTAAAAATTTATTTAACAATATACATAATTTAAGTCAAAACCATAACACGCATTAAGCACCTTAATTATTAAATAAAATAAAAGACAGATTCATTAATTAAGAAAACAAAAATTAGCAATTTTTGTTCTCTTTTAATGACCTTTCATCAATTAACATACGGGTAAATAATTTAATAGGCGAGCATATCAAATGCAGTTTAATTTGTTAGAATTTCCTTTGACAAAAAGATACTTGCATTACATTACTAATAAAAATATCATTAAAAATCTTGAATAAAAAAGTGTATAAATAATTAATTGAATTCGAACTTACCTCACACAATTTGCTATTTTCATTTGGAATCCATTTATCTCTCCCGATCCTATGCAGCCACTGTTTTCTTCTCTCTGCATTACGCTTACCTACAGGTAAACGATATAATTTGAAGCCCGATTTCACGCTGTTCGAACATCCAACAGCACAGCAAGTGGGCATCTTCAAATTTTAAATTATCTATTAAACGATATAAATATAAAAGCGAAAATGTGTAAAACAGATAGAGCGTATAATGCTAAAAGCGCGATACACACATTCAAGCAAAGACCCAACATGGCGGCTGTTTACCCATGTGACTGGCAACTTCCAATCAAAATCGAAAGCGGCACGAAGTCTATGGGGAAAAGAGTGTCGCTACTTAAGAGACGTATTCAGGGCTTTAGGGTTTCCATACGCCCCGTATATACGGGACTGTCACCGTATTTCACTATTCAGTCCCGTATTACTATTTGTCCCGTTTTCTCCCTAAGCTCTGTGTGGGACACCGGACGAATGAAACAGGTTATCAGTGGAGACAACTGAAGCAATTCTGATTTGTCATTATAATCTTAAAATGACTTTCAGCCACTTTTATAATTATGTGATAGAAGAAAATGATATAATTAAGAAAGTAAAATCAACTTTAAAATATAACTGGGCTAAAAAGAATTAGCCTCGCATCTTTTTTATTATTCTACGTGTTCATTTTATTAGATTGCTTAAACTTTATTGTTTCATTAGGGTAAAATATAAACCATTACCTACCCGCTTTTTTCAATTTCATGTCTTTTTGTATGTTTTATTTATTTAGCACTTAATCGTCCCGTATAAATACTTGGCATTTATGGCATCCCTAAGTATTACCCGAATGCCTAGAATGGGCAGGGATTTCGTTTTGCTTTATTTGAAACTTTTTTTGAGTGAGTGATTGTAGTTTTATGGCACAAGGGCCAGAATTGGCCAAGCTGCGCCAAACATTTAAAAAATGTCGATTAAAAACATTAAAACATTAAACTTTAAAAAAATTGATTAAACATTTAACTTGACCAGACCTTCAAAAGTTGGAGGTCTGGTCAAGTTCCATGCTTTAATAAGAGTTTTAAGATTTGCTCTGTAGTTTCCAATCTATCATTTCAACTTCTTTCTGAAACATAAACGATAGTAAAAACATTTCTGTTTCACAAACTGTTATCAAAGAAGAAAATTTCAGATTGTATTTAATATACGATACTCATTAATTTACCATGCGTTGAAAAGTGAATGAGAACTCGTTAGAAAAAAATGCACAAAGAAAACTTCCATTGTTCAGCCATTTTCAACACGTTTATGAATAAAGAAATTTTAGTTACTACACCCCGCCTAGATAAGTTTAAAAAGCCATTCATGCATTTCAATGCTTTTTCGTTTGTGTTTGATCTCTTTTTTTTGAGGGGGGGGGGTCTGAATAATACTTTCTAAAAGGAAAGTAATAGTTTAAAATATTCGTGTTTTGTGATTTCTAGTCATTAAGTTTTTAATTCTTTTTCTATTAACTTTAAAAAAATTTTAAGCTGACATTTGTAAACAGACATGTAGAATATTTTCAAAATAGAATGTTTCATAAATGGGCTAACTCAGGGTAGCCAGATCAAAATAGCAAAATAAGGCCAAAAAGACCAAATTTGACAAATTGATTGAAAACGTCATTTGCTATTAGAAAAACAGCTATCATTCATGAAAACGAATCCCACTTGATAGGCATATGTTAAATGCTCTAACATTAAACTAAAATTTAAGTGAAAGAAATTTAAAACATTTCAGCTCATTATATATCATTTGAAATGTGTAATATCAAAAATTTATTAGAAAACAATAGGATAAGTAATTAAAAATTCTTCTAAAAGTCATTAACGAAAATAAAGGCAAAAAAGGCCAAAAATGAATTTACGGCCAAATGAAAATTCCCAAGGCTAATGGCTTTGAAAAAAGGCCAAATTTCCAAAATTTGGCCTTAAAAAGACCAATATGGCAATCCTGGACTAACTGGTTTGTTAATTATGCAAAATATGTAACGGAAGTTATCTCTAGTTTAGACACGCGACTTCCGGAGTAGCAATGTAGATTGCTTGCCAAACGGAAATGAATATATAAACATTCTTTTTAGACAAATTTCAACTATCCTTTCCGTAAACCTCGACTGGCAGTGCAATTAACTTAGCAATTAAAGGTTTATTGAGCGCAACACAGAGTGCCATATTTTAATTTTCAGAATAAATTTTATATAAAAATACCTTTTGTTAAAGTTTATGCCTATCAAATGCACAAAAGTGTTTCTTAAGAAAGAAGAATTCAGGACTTTAAGTTTTGCTTGTTTTATTTTCATTTCTCCTATCCCTTCAATCAGGAATTGCCCATATTTCAATTATATTAGTTAAAAGAGTGTTAAATAGTATATTCCAAATAATAAATAAAATCACATAGAAAAAAAATTGGTAAAAAATACTTTGCAAGAAAGCAACTAGGGAATTAGAAAGCCCACGAACACATAATTATATTCTTTTTACAAAACATGCACAGTTCTTTTTCGAAAAATATTACCTTTTCGAACACAAATTTAGAATTCATAGGTCGACAAATATCAGAGCAAATATTATTGTTTAGCAACGGATTCCGAAACCCTCAGCCCTTTTGCGCATGCGCCAGTCGGAGTTATTTTCATCAAAATCGTGGGAAAGTGAAGAATGGGAGGGGAGATGATTACATTTTACTTAGCGTGATCTATCAAAGAACTCCAGAAATGCGCTCTTCTGAATCATTGCCTGACACCCCTTTCCGGTGTAAAAATCCCCCAAAAGTGCTAGTCTCGAGATATTAAAACAAACAATAAATCTCGGATTCCGAAACCATCCACGCTTTTGCGCATGTGCCAGTCGAAGTTATTTCACCAAAATAGGATTGGTTGGTTGGTTGAGATTTAATGGCGCAAGAGCCAATCCTGGCTAAACTGCGCCAATCAAATGGTAAAATTCTCAAATCAAATGGTAAATAAAAAATGGTAAAACAAGATGAAACGCAAAGTTATAAAATTGAGTAAAATGTACCATAATGAGACAAACAAGCTTAAAATGTTAAATGCGTGCATAAAAACCAATGGCCTTTAAAAAGTTAAGAATGTTTGGGTGGTGTTTTTCACCCACCAAGTCTTGCAAGGCAAGAGACGATGAATGGAAATGGTGAACACGGTGAGATCACCAAAATAGGAAAAAGTAAAAAAAATGGAGGAAGAGATGTTTACATTTTACTTAGAGTGATCAAACAAAGAACACCGGAAATGCGCTCATCTGACTCATTGCCTGACACCCCTTTCCGGTGTAAAATCGTTCCAAAGTGCTAGTCTCGGGATATTAAAACGAACTACGAGTACTCGTATTCTTAAAATGTGTCAGGCAGTCTGTAAGACAATCCGAAAGAAATAAAAACATTCACATATTTTTTGCTTAAAGCAAAACTGATTGTAACAGATTTTTTTTGTTTGAACACTATGACTAATTCATTTTTTCGAAGGCCGAAACTGTTCATTCTGGAGTAATACAAACAGTGAATTACGAAACCCTCGAGATACAGAATAAGTAAAAACATGTTATTAGCAAAAATAAGATGACATTGACCTACATCAATTGAGGCAGCACTCTGTTAAATGTTACCGCAGGATATTGTATTTAACGATCGAAAACGTCCCTTTTTCTTCGAATCAATGAATAATTTATTATTGGAATCCAAATACTCTAATCACGTCGCCACTTCATTTAATTAGCCCAGAATGATGAATGGGTTTTCTCACCCAATGACAATGACCTTGAACAAGTGCGAGTCAATAGGGATTTTACCCGGTTCAGGGAAGGTAGACAGTGGTTGCTCCAGATCAGGGATGCTTAATTATGGTCAGTTGATCCCCCAGGCGTCCGCGGCACGTTTCTTGGTGGTCATTGATGACTTAGTTTACTTAAGTTGAGTTTAGTTATATTGACGTGTGCAGTTTCGAAGCAACGCAAGGCTTACCAATGGGACCAATTTAGGGCCGCCTTCACAATTTCAGGCCCTATGCTAGGGTAAATTGGCGCCCCATCAGCACCAAGACTAGGAATTTGAGCGTCTAAGGCCTAATGTTTCTATTATTAATGAAATAAATAATCAACAATTTTATACGCAACACTTACGAAGTATATATTATCATCGATAAAAAGATACACCAAAATAATTCTGAAAGCTACATGCATTTACAATAAAAACAGTGTTATTGTATAAAAATAGCATCACTACATTTTGCAAATTGTAATACATCATATATTCTTTAATATAGCACTCTATAGTGCGATTAAAGAACTAATGACCATCTATGGATATTAGGTGTCAGCTTACAGCTATGTATTGTATAGCAACGGATTCGGAAACCTTCGGCGCTTTTGCGCATACGGGCGGAGTTATTTTCATCAAAATAGGGGGAAGTGAAGAATGGAAGTGTGATGTTTACATTTTACTGAGCGTGATCTAACAAAGAACTCCGGAAATGCACTCATCTGACTCATTCCCTGACACCCCTTTCCGGTGTAAAATCGTCCAAAAGTGGTATTCTCGGAATCCGATGCTGAACAGTACTTTATCATCGATAATGTTAGTAACTTTTATTACGCGAGATTTTCTCACTCATTGTCTCTGTATGAATATTTTTTTAACTGACATGCATGTTTAAATAACATTACAAAATTGATGGCTGCCTAGTTACAAATTTTATAAATATATTTGCTTTACTGATTTAAAATTATAATTAAATAAATTTTTTGGTTAAAAACTGAAGTAAAATCAGTAAAGTAAATTTTTCGGCGCCTTTGGCTTAATGGTGCCTCTGAGTTACAGCCCAAGTAGCCCATTGTTTAAGACAGCGCAGGATAGACTCGTTATTTTGAACCTTGACGACATTTGACGTTATTTTGAACCTTGACGACGACACCCGAGTTGACACTTTCTTTCTAAACTTCTTCGACATACCAGCGGGAGGTCCGTGTTGGTGCAATTTCAGACTTTAATAAAAATTCTGTGTGCTCTGTTAATAACTGCTGATAAACCTTTCATGAGATAATCTCATTTTCACCATTTATTCAATTTTTTTTACTTGAAAAGCTCGGATAAGAGAAAGAAATTAAATTAATAATAATATTAACTGCAGTGAACCAGCTTACACTTTCAAGGCTTTCTTTTTGACAACGGTCTGAAGATTTATCATTTTCCCCCCATCGGAAATTATTGTAATAATCCCGACATACTTCCGCAGACAGCAGAGGAATTGCTATTCCCCAGACTAATTTCACTAATGCACCATCTGAAACTACTATTTTCGTGGCGCTTTTAATTATCCATTTGTGCGTCCGAAAGGTTTTTAACCTCCGAAATTTGAGTGAAGGAACGAAGACACACAAACACTGGTAAGGTTATGGAACATCGTGTTCGGCAGAATTCTGGGAAAAAAATATATGACAATACCGTGCAACTTGGCAAATTCAGACATTTTTAATTCGAATTCGGCGGTCTGTCTAGTCTCTTGGATTTCCTTCGACATAATCCAGTGTAATCATAAATTATTGACTCATTTCAAAAATGAATAATAAAAAAATGACGGGAGGCTGTCTTTTTCAGACAGCCGCTGATGTTAAAGGCGTAGGACTACTTGTCTCGCGTGGCTCTTTTCCGATTTTCATTTCTTTTGTAACCTCTGTTGTTACCCTTTATCTCTGAAACAAGATATTAGTTATGTTTCTAAATAGATAATTCTTACTTCTTTTCGTTGTTTACTATTATTTTTTACTCTTCCACATTTTTAATTACATTTTTTAATATTTTTATCTATTACGACTATTGCAATTTTTTCCTGGATGATGCTGCACTTGCGCACACCAATTGAATTGCTTTTATTATTCTTTGTCTTTTTAGATATTCTCACTTTTTTGTCTCTTTAGATATTCATTAGTTATGTTTCTAACATATGCAGTTACCGAGATATAGAGGATCGCGTCACCAACTCATGCATATTTTTGCCAAACTTTGCGACTCAGTACTCGCTGAACTACAATTCCGATTTTCAATTTTTTTTTGTAACTTCTGTTGTTAGCCTTTATCTCTAAAATAAGACATTAGTTATGTTTTTAACATATATAGTTACCGAAATATAGAGGATCTCCCATACAACATTTTTTGTTGCGTTTTGGCATGTGAATCAAATTCCTTCCCGAGACCCCAATGGGAGGAACGTAGTCTCAAGTTAAAAAACTCATAATATTACAACTACGATTTCTTTAAAAATGATAATAAGAATTTTTGAGATGGGTAACGCGCCGTTACGGTGGTCTAGGTGGTCGTGAATTATTGGGTGTCTCCCATTTTTGAGAGTCATTATCTGCAAAACTATTATAGCTAGAAGAAAAATAAAAGCATGTATTTGTAGGGAATTTTACGCTCTTTAATTTACTAAATCAATTGTAATTCGAAAACTGAAGAGTTTTCGAGATATTCAAGAAAAACTAAAAATGGAAACCAGAAAACGCACGCGCATCGGCTTCTGGTGATCGGTAACCATTGCGTTCGGAAATCTCTCGCTGTAGCACATTTAGAACACAGTAATGGTACACCACCTATCTGGAAAAGAGACTTTATTTGCTCTCTCATTTAAAAAAACGCAGTTGTAACATTATTAGTTTTTTATTAAGTTTTGAAATGGGTCCAATAATTTATGACCATCCTGTATTAAAATATCAATTCGAGAATTCGCAAAATTCACAGCATGACCTTGTAACAGTCACTTGGGTAAAACACAAATGCTTATGACTCTGTAACTATGCAAGCTCACATGAACTCAATTCGGTGCATTTCATGGGGTGAAATGAAATTGATTTCAAACCGTGGCCTTGTAAACATTCAGTCAATCATGACCGAGTTACAACTGAATGTGAAAGGGGAAAAGTCAATGTGCAAATCTTTGGTAAATATTGACTCTACTCATTTAACTTTCAAGCCAGTTGCTCTTCAAACGCAAATGGTTTGTGACGTGCAATGTGGCATAGTGGACTTAAAATCCGATTTTCATTGTCTTTAAGCAGACCAGACAAAAGCGAAAGAAAGTTATGAAAATTGAGTTCAATAGCTTTTTTGCTGTCAAAACTGACGAGTCTAACAATTCCTTTTGCTACTTTATAGGCTTAGACTACTGATCTATCCCTAGAACTAGCGCAGATGTAGATGTTATGGCCGTCATTTTGGAAATGGGTATTACACTTTTTCATTCAAACAGAAAAATAGAATATTTTTTACTTTCTCGATACGAAGCATACAAAGAGACAAGACTGCATTTGACATCGAAATTTTAATGAATCTTCACGTTTTAGTTGCCTCTGAATTCATAACACTTTTAGCTATCAGTCCACGAGTATGCGAACTCTGTAACTCAGAAAAGGAAAGAGAGACAGATGGATGAATTTTGATATGCAGTATTAACACCAAATTTGCAGACCTGCAACTCAAATGTTGGGCCAAATCCGATAATGAAAAGACTGTCCATCTGCAAATGTGCATGTGATAATTCAATCTAGTTTATACAGAGTTCCCACTTATATCCGTTGCACCCCCCCTTAACTTCTAAACGGTGACAGCTTAGGCCATAAAATTGACGTTAATTGGCCATAATTGACTTTTCCCCGTATCTTGTACCGTTTTCGCTAATTTCAAAATTTGCCGATAGATGGCGTTGTTTGTTGTCTCATCGAGTAGCGCATGGCCTTTTTACTATACCTAGACACCAGCTTTATGGCTTAAGCTGTCACCGTTTAGAAGTTAAGGGGGTGTAACGGATATAAGAGGGAACCCTGCATATCAAATACAAGGATTAACAAACGAAATCAAACTAGATTAAAGTAAAAATGCGAAAAAATAAAATGAAAAAACAATATTTCAAAATTTCCAAAAGAAAAAAAGAGTACACATCTCTAATACTAATAAAGATGAATGTCTGTATTAAATATAAATGTTAAAAATATATCTTATTAGTTACTCGCAAATACAGCTGCAACCAGAAATCAATGTAGAGAATAGAACAAAGTTCACTCCTTGAAATAGGCGGTATTCTTGAAATGGCGTTTGTTGGAAGCGAGGTAAGGCTGAAAATTTTTCTTCTCTTTGAGTTTATTTTATATTTTGAGAATGTTCCTTTCTTTACCAATCTACTTCAGAATTTTTGGGGCGAATTAAGGGTAGTAATTTTTAGACCATTGTCAGACCCTTAAACAGAAAAAAGTCCTATTTGAATGTCTGCTTTTTGTTTGACCCCTGACGACGTACAAGAAACCAGATTCCTCCATTTTGTTTTTTCGCTTTGTTCTATTCTAGTTTAGTTATATTTATGTCCCGTTTTGCAGCAGCACAAGGAATTTTTTGCGAGGGTCCTCGTTATTCTGATCAGAAGACGAGAACGACACCTGACTCGGCAACCCCTCTCCAAACATCCGCGCCACACCAGCGAGAGGACGTTTGTCCACCAATATATTATTTAATGTGCAACAGGCAGATATACACGGCGGATCTTCCGTGGAATCGGGTTTCGAACCTGGAACCCCCTGCTCCGAAGCCGAGACCTTACCACCAGGCCACCGAGGCCCACGTGATAACTCAAAAACACAACAAGTAAATTACTGAAATTTTATTCACGGCATTTACATCAAAATTTTCACTTCGGTATTTCGATTAATCTGTCAATCCGATCCATCGGTATTTGCATCAAATTTTGGTTAAAATCCGTCAACATCTGTGAATCCGTATTGTATGTGAATAAGGTAATCTAAAACTGTAACAAGTTAGATGGATGAAATTCGACAGGCGATATTTTGGGACGCGTTTTCTGTTTTCCCTCGGGGGGAGGCACTGCGAGTACACGGATTTGAGTTGCTGCTGTATAAATAAGTAGAAACTCGCTTCCCCGAGGGTAAAATAATGGTGGTGGTGGCTCTTAGGACCCACTTCCGATGACAGGTCGTCGCATGAACCGCTCGTAATGGGGGTTATTATGCGGGGGCGACACACAGTGCCTGACTATCTGTCGCGGCGGCTGGTCATTCAACGTAGTACCCGGATGCTTAGGCAGGGCGTGGCGATGTTCCTTTTGGTCTTACCTACATTAAAAACCTTGACTTTATTTTCATCGCTTTTGGACTTCCGCTTTGAAGATTCCATTGACTTAGTATTACACCAGAATTACGTAGTTACGGCATTTTAATGTAAATAAATAAAACAGAAAACTCGTTTTAACTTAATGTAAATAAATAAAACAGAAAACTCGTCCATACCAAAATCTAGATCTACATCAACTTTCGGTCCAAATCGATCAACGGAAAGATATAATGTCCCGAAATATATACTTATTCTCTTTTCCAAGTGCCATATTGTGGAAATATAACAGACTTCATTGCAAGTAGAAGTAATTTATAACTAGATATAGTTTTCTATTAACCGCTTAACAGCCCGAGAATACTCGTGCATCGAATTATAGCATTTTTGGTCTTAAAACTAAAATTTAATCATTAATTATCTTTATAATTTGACACAAAAATTACCTAGAATCCATAAACATCTCAAGTATTCTATGCCTTCTGAGATGAATAAAAACGACAACCGCTTTCCAAAACAGAAGGGAGCATCTTAATAGATAGCAAAGAAAATTAAGTAGTTAAGAGTGTGTACAGTTTTGAACACTTTTAACCCTTTGTCCTCCCAAAACTAATTAGATGCGTATTGCGCTTTGCATGTCCCATTCGCAAATTAAATTTCTTAAAAGACTACGCAATTATTTTGATTAGTAACCAAAACAAATAGTAAAGTCCTGTCTAAATTGTTTTAATAAAAATTACATCATATGTGTTTTGAAGTTAAATTATGCATTCAACTCATGCGCTTTAGCGGAGACAACGGAGAGCTGAGGGTTAATTCAGATGTAGACTGCTTGCAAGAAATTTTAATACAGTCTGGGGCTGTCTTTGCTTCTGCATTTTCTGAACAGATAATTTAGAAAGCTTATCACCCTTTTATATCGAACACTCCACGAAGCGGCACTAATGGAGGACGCTGAGAAAGCTGATGGCTGAAAACATCCTATTTTTCTCGGCTCAGTTCAAACCGGGCTGTATTACGAAATGAAGAAAAAAGGCAATCAGAAAGCGCAAATCGTGATATAAGTTGGACAGGTTTTAACAGCTACAGGGCGCTCGAAATCGGCGTCGAATGTTCCATTTTCTGTAAGAGAATCTTGCTAATGAAAGGGCAAAGAAAGAACATCCCTTTGAGGCACGCCGATTTGACATCAGCCCAGGGACAGGCGGATTTAGATGGCGGCACAAAAGGTTCAAACCTTTCAAAATGTCAAATCTAGTTTCGATTCAAAATTTGCCTTCTGCAGATCAATCCTACAGATGTGGGTTAAATCAATTCATGGACTGAACACAAAAATCTTCCATTTATGTTAAGTAATAAACTTCAGATGTACAGAAAGTTCCTTTTCGTTCTAATGAATAGATATTCAAGCTGGAATCATAAAACATTTTATCCAAAGAATTAATCGAGAATATCTCCTTAACCTTAGATAACTAAACTTGACACATTCACTGCCACTCTTCACGCCTGAGATTCGAACCATCTATCTAATAGATGACACCTTCTCTGCAATCTTAATCACAGTAGAGAAGGGGTCATCTAATTATTAAAAGGTTCTGGACACGCCAACGCGTCGGTGGCATGAATGTGTTAATTCTTTGTTACTCTGTAACTAATCATCCGACTCATAGACTACGAATTAAAAACAAGTATTTATTTATATTTCCTTTATTTTATTTCAAACCCATTAGTGCAACTTAAGAAAAGTATTATAATATTTCATTAAAAAATAGAGAGGTTTTGAAAGTTACGGTTTGAACTCTCGACACATGCTTAAAGTGTGCTCTCCCCAAAGAGCCTTGTTGGAGTAGTTGCACACGTATTTTGTTAGCCTGCGTTTCTTAGATGGTACAAATTCTGTGTTTGCCGCACTTTTAGTCGTGTCTTCTGCAACTAACTTGAACTTCTGCACACTTTGTACAAACATCTGCAAGTTACAACTAAACATTCGATTGTTAGATGACGATTGCAGTAAATCTCGAAAAGTAGCAAGTGTGCGGCAGTGCTTATAACATTCGGTACACTCGTGTTACTAATTATGAAGGAACTGTGAGGCAATGGGAACGTCTCGTATTCGCAAAACTAGCAGATGTCGGTAGTCTACAAGACGAATGTTTGGTTATTTAAGGTTAAATTACGAGCTTTTAAAGCTGTGTTCCAACGGCCTGTCTTCCCACAGAGTTCGTCCGCGGTTCGCGTTACTTCTCATCGTCGGAATAGGAAGAATCGATGTGGCTCGTGGGCTTGTAAGTGCATCTGTGGTTTCCCGCGTTGTAGCAGTAAATAGCTCGCACTTCAAAGGACCAGACGGCGCCATTGCATCCGTTCACTCGAGCGCTGCTGAGATATTTGCAAAGCCACGCGCCAGGAACGGCAAGACTGTTCGAATTCCACTGACCACATATGCAAGCCTCGAGCGACTCGAAGTTTGCCGAAGAAGCCACACGCCGTTGGAACAAGGCTTTAGTCCGAAACATCGTAGTCTGATAATGTTTTTGGCTTGGTTCAACTGTTTTGTCTTCGTCTACCATGATTGTATCAGACATTGCATTATGAGCGTAACGATTTTAACACCACACAAAAGCGGAAATTCAGCTTTGAAATTAATATTTTAGGAAAGCAGTTTTTTGTGATAACTAGAGCATTGGCAAAAGCATGAGAGCGAAAGATTTGATGGAGCAATACAATTGGTTTCAATTCCCTTATAACAATAAAAGCTTTGTTAAAAATTATGTTTAAAAATATTTTTGAAAAATTATTAAAATTAAAGAAAAAAATTGTACACAAATAAAACTAATAAAATTTTTTGCTTTAATGTAATTAAAGATAACTTTTTCCACATATAAAATTTGTATCACTGAAAAGCTATTTTTTTTAAATTTTAAAAGTGGTGGAAAAATTTATTTTGTGCAATAATATGCTTCGAAATTATTGACCAAAAGCGTTAAAATTTTGATTTATTTTTAATTGATTAAAATCTCATTAAAGTTTTGAAAAACTCTTAACCTTATGAGACTGTGTAACCAGCGGTTTCGGAGAGTTGGAATCAAGTCTATTTTCATCTGCATCCTGCGATTTTCGCAGGCTAACGTGTTCACGTAGTACTTTTATGGCGTTGGATCATAATATACCAATAAAGCTTTGATTATAAATAACAGCCCCCTTGGCTCAACGGTATTTGAATACGTTTGCAAACGTTGCATCTAAATAGTGATTTAAAAAATATTGCACAGACAGAGGATTAATGGGCATCTACTACCCAAGAAGCAACTACTTACCAAATTTGGTAGCTTTAGTTTCAACGAAACGTTGCATTTTGTCTGTAACGATTTTCGCTTTATGCATTTTAGAGTTTGTATACCAGTCTACAAATATTATCATTTTTAAAACAATCAGGCTTTCAGTTTTCAAAAATAGTAAGAAAAGTTTATAAAAATATGGCCAATTGTTCTATAAGATGAAACAGAAAATGGCCCGAGGCTGTCTTGGTACAGAAATATGCGTGTGTTTTCATTTGAAAGCAATTTTCAAGGAAAAATTATTAATTCACAGATAACGTTTCAATGTAATAAGAAATGGAGGGTCAAGTTAAGCTTTCTGGAAGAAAGAACCGAGGTTTCAAAACATTTTAACTTTGAATATCTAATTATACTGAATCGGAAGACAAATATTTTTCAAAATTAGGTTTATTTATAAGGAAAAAATGCTTGAGTTATTAAGTTGGTTAAAATGTGATATCCTGACACGGGGGATTTAGCTTACTTAAACTTGCTGCATTCGTCTGAGTCAGAATTCAACCGCGGTCTAGTAGAAGTTGTCAAACCATAAAATTTATTTCAAAACATTATTTGAATTATGATTAAGACAATAGTGTCGTTTCTGGATCAGAGTACTTAATTTAGTAAGCACATTCAGATTTATTTTTGTCCAAGTTTTTTCGTTCTTCAGTACCTTGCTTTATTTTAAAGCAATTTATTATTATTTTTAGCTTAATATTTCTGAAGTTGGTCGTTAAGTGTGTAATAAATTGAAAATTTCATCCCTTGCGGACTTAACCATCAAATTGTAACTGTTTTATATTTTTATAATTAATACATACTAGCCCCTTCGGTGTCCAGTTGTACGCCCGTAATAGCCCTAAAGCTGCTTTCCGACGGTCTCTCTTGCGTCGAATTTGGTCCGCGTTTTGCTTTATAACACGTCGTGGGAACAGGAAGAATCGTTGCTCGGGGGATTGTGGGGTGACGCGCACTTTCCCGTTGGTTCAGTCGGTAAATGATCGGGCATCAAAGGCTTGTGAATCGATGGATGACAAACCTCAGACGGCTGCCGAGAGATTTGCCAAGTCACGGGTCGGAATTCCGCCGACCACAGTTCACAAGTACGAACCTCGAGCGAACTCGAGGTTTGCCAAGCCACACGCCGTGGGAACAAGGCTTTAGCTATACTTGCAAAGTGACGAAACAAATTGGCAAAATGGATCCAGTTATTGAGGCTAGGGATTGTTTTTCGATTTCCCTCAAAAATGGAGGGTGATGAAAGAGAGGTGACCATTGATGAC